>NW_010586207.1:394337-469441 GCF_000705375.1 Tinamus guttatus | reverse complement strand
GACAAGAGATATTTTTCTTTCCTAGGATGGAAACAACTGAGAGGCCAAATCTCTTCATCTTCTGCCTCCTTTAAAATAATTAGCATTTACTTACAATTAGCTAGGGGAAGAAGGATGAAGGCAGAAAAAGACCTTCTGGGTAATCCTGTCATCAAACTCAGATTGGTTCTTTTTCTCTCTGATACCAAATGTATTTGAAATGTATTAAGAACATACAAATTAAATTGAACACATCTTCCTATACTTACCTACGCAGTTATCACAAAGGCTGCAATGTGAGGCACGAGGTGGGCGGAAAATCTTGCAAGTAAAACAGTATTTTAGTTTCACTGTCTGTCCATTGATGATCACTTCTTTTGTTCTGGGAGGGGGGCGGTATCCTCCTGAACTGGAGCCATTTGCAATATCTAAACATGGAAATACAACACATTAATTTTCTTATACAAGCTATGGTGCACACACACAAGTGTCCTCAACGTCCGTCTTTAGCAGGTTTCAAATGTATGTTAAATGCATATTAGTAGAATTGAAATAAACCAACTTTTTTCCCTTTCTCATTCTCCTAAAATCAGCAGTTTTAAACATAGTGAACAGATAGTTCATTATAAACAGCACCCATTGGCTAATCATTAAAATTAATTTAATTAGAATTTTAAAAATGCCCAGACGCAAGTTTCAAATAGTAAAAACTACCTAGATCACAAAAATCTTTCTCATATTCCCTAACACACATCCTATTAGTCATAGAGAACATATCAATGACAGCTACAACTACTGATACAGATGATAAGAAGTTTGTTTTTGCAACAGACCTCATTCAGTTAGACCTTGAAAGATAAATTTGTTCTCAGGAAGATGTTCAGCACCAAACATGAATCTGGACTGGCCACCAACTCATTTAAGAAAAGGGACTTCAGACAACCATTTCAAAAAATCCCTTCTGTACAAGTTCCATTCATATGTGTATATATATGTATGTGTGTGTGTGTGTATTTATGTATGTTCCTATATATATATATGTATTTATGTATGTATTTTAAAATTCCTGCAATACAGAAGAATATGGAGAAGCAGCAGAACATGGAGCTCCCAGGTGTCCCCTATGGGAAGGAAGCAGTGAATGAAGCAGCGGTTGGGAAGTGCAGGAAGAGCCGCTCAGACGGCGGCTCTCAGACCCCGCTGAGGTGAAGCCCCCCAGTTGTGCTGGCTTTGGAGCAAGCCCTGCTCTGGGCTCTGGGGTGCTGGGCCAGACCCCATGACGTGCACGTGGAAGCTCCAATTCCTGCATGATTCCCACAGCAATGGAGAACACGGATCTTGGGCCCAAGGCCAGCACAACCTGGCACAGTATTTATGGTTAAGTATATATACCAGCCAGTATTAAAAGTTAAACCAAACATTGGTTTGAGTTAAATAACTTGATTTTCGTAATCTTACTCAAAACTAAGCTGAAAAGACGTTCTTCAAGAGGCACAGCACAACTGCGCTTATACTATTTCAAGCTCTACAGAAACATGGATGATCCCTAGACCCCCAAAATGAGGAAGAATTTCTAATAACTTTGGGATTATGTTAAAAAAATACTTCCATAATTTCAGGGAAGGCTTTTTCTCTTCACTACAATTTTCACAGACTAGAGTGTGAGAGTAATAAAGCACCTGTAGCAGCAACAGAGCAGTACCAATGCACTCAGAATGATACAATATCGGCGAAGAAAACAAGCACTTTCGTAACAGTTTTGTTTATAAAAGGTCTATCATTAAGTTCAGGTGCTATCACTGAAAAAGGTAAATATATTTCAAATACAATATATTTTAGCACAGCAGTACAACAGCCTTGTAGTATTCTTTAATCTTTAGTTTAAGTTCATGCACTTCAGTAAACGTAGGATTAGAGCTCTCTCTGAATAATAAGGGTTAAGATAGGTCGCTAAGTTTTAATTAAGATATGTCATTAGTCCTAATTAGTTTTTCATCCAATAAAGTCCTTAAATATGTACATTCTAAATGTATGATTTCCATCTGATACTCACACTCGACTGGAGGTAAGCAGTTGTCAAACATGTTATTAAAGCTTTAACTTGATATAGTCATAACTGCTAGAAATACAGATGCACAGAATTTCCTAAAATAATACTTCAACATGTAAAATTTTCTTCTTTTAAAAAAACCTTATTGCAAACCTTAACAAATAGGAGCATAACCTGGGAAAGAAAATGACTTGAATCATTTGAGATGAATTGTTTAGAATAAAAGCTAATAAAGCTAATAAAACATTTATTGAAGAAAAAAAAACCACTGAGAAACGGTAGATTCTGTGTTTTTAAGTTAAAAATTGCACTCTATCTATTTTATTTTTAAAATGTGAATAGCAGAATCTCAAAGGCAACTTCCCTCGCGTCTGCTGGAGAAGGGAGACTGCTGGCTGGCCCATTATACCTGCAGTGCTGGTTTCTACGAGGATTTCCTCCCAAACCTGTGCAGTGGAGTTCAAGTTCACAGGGACAGCTGATCCTAGCTCTCCAACCCAGGAAAACTAATCTCAAAATCCAAGGGATGAAAGGCAATAAAAAAGAAATAATGAAATAAGTCTTACTGACCTTCCATGGAAACACAATTTTATCTACCATCCTAAAAGCATAATCAAGCCTTGAAGTCCCAGCCTTTTTACTCAGTAATATATTTTTTTTTTTCAGGAAGAAAGCAACAGGGCAAGGTCAAATGTGCTTGTATTTAATCAGATTTATCTAACCTAAATGTGTTAAACATGCTTTGCCCTGGCCTCACAGTGATCTTCTAGCTGTAATCAGACTTGTGCACTTGTGTTAAAATACAGGCAAATCTTTAAGGTACACAGTCCCTTTACAACATTATAATAAGATCAAGCTTTGCAGCATTACATTCCACAAAGAAACCCTGAAATTACCAGTTGCTTTTTCTTTTCCATTAGAGATAATAGTTCTTGATGTTGCAATGCAAGATATTTTACCCAAATAAATAAATAAATAAATATTCTCACAGTACTGGAATTGCCTTCCCCTCCCTCACTTTGTTCTGACACATTTTGTGCCACTTCTCTAGCAGCATGCACTAGATAAGGCTCCAGCATTTTTATTACCTCCTCCAAAAAAGACCCCAAAACACAGACACACACACACTATATGCATATTTAATATTGAGATGTCACTGTCTGGGAGTCTCTAGATATAAACAAAATCCATTTAATTCTTTCAAACTATTACACTGAAAACTAATTGGGGGTAATTTTTAGATAAGAGGTCCAAATTTTGCATTCATATCACCATTCAAACAAACCTTCCCTTTATGATCAGTTTTCCTAACACCCTAGAAAAAACAGGCTCTAGAAACATCTCTCCATGTTGTCTCTACACAAACTTACCAAGGAACACATCATGCAATGTGTAGCATCAAATTTCCAGGGAAACTATCTCAAATTATCAAAAGTAACATCATAAAACATGAGCTTGAAGTGGTTCTAATGTTTCATGATGAGGAAAAGAGATAATGCAATGAAAAAAATCTGTAGGTATGACTTACAATATCTGAAACAAAAAACTGCAAAACATTTAAACCTACTCCATGTTTAATGTTTTAAATCTGAACTATATTCTTAATAACAGTGAGCTACAAGAGGAATACGTGCTTTCCCCCCCCCCCCTTTTTTCTTTTCTAAAGGGCAAAGAACATGAACAAATGTAATCCACTGTTTCTCAGGAACGAACTACAAAAACCCTGGGAATCCTGGGAAACTGGCTTAGACTAATGCTAACTGCATTCTTCACGTAATTCTCAATCTGTGATTTAGCAAGGCATACTACCAATGATTGCTCCTGACTTTTGATAAAGGATTTACTGCCTTGATTTTGGAAAGCCAGCCTATCATTTCCTTAAGCGTAGAGTTGCATGATCTTCTTGAAGTGTAAAATTTTCATGGGAAGCATATTCTCTCTCCTAGATATAAGTGTAACTTTTAGCAATTTACTAAGAGGAAAAAAAAAGAAACGTACAATATAAGAGCCTTTTGAAAGGCCTAGCTGGTGTACAAAATAATTTTACTAAATATATTTTAGGGATGTTGTAAAAACATTCAGTATCAGGTATGACAACTAGCCTATCAAGCTGGTATCCCGTCTTTGAGAAGAAAGAAAAACACAGCCAAGTTGCACCCATAAGCAGTATTTGTTTAGATTATTGTGCAATGCTTTGAAATGCTATGTTGTGGTGGTCACACAGATTTAATTTTATAACTCTCTGGGGAAATCAGATTAGGCATTTCAAAATACATGAAAGATGGGAGAGGAAATGCAGAGAAGTCTTGAGCATCAATGAAAATTAGTCAAGACAAAAAGAACTGCCAAATATGGCTTGGGGGCATAGCTAACATTTTGAGTTTTAGGCTTTTGGAAAGGGTGTGGGAAGCAAAAGTTATAATTGGCCCAAAGACCCTTGGTCATTCAGAATAAATTGTGAGGATGCACATAAGCTAAGACAATTAGGCCTAAATTAGGAATGAAAATAGAAGAACATCCTTGCTATAGTCGGACCTTTCTAAACGGGACAGATAAATAATAATAATAAAAAAGGCCCCAGTAATTTATCTGCAATACCTGCCCAGTGAAACAACATTAATATTGTGGATGAACTTCTGTCTTATATGTGCCGATTGCAAAATTGCGAATGTAGAGGCTTTACCACCTGTAAAACTCATTCTGCTGGGCTTGACTGTCCTTTACAACCTTGACATTTAAAAACAAAAATATTATCCTATAAACATTTTTCCAGTCCTCAAAGTGTTCCCTAAATTGAACTGACTGCAAGAAATGAATCATAATTGCACTGAGGATAGAAAACTCTGAACCATAATCCATATAGGACTGAACAAAGTTAGTTATATTATACAAATGACAGTCTCCAAACTAATGGTAAAGACTTTCAAAAGATATCTTTGAATTACTGTGGCCTCTCCAGTAAAAAAAAAAAAAAACAAAAAAAAACCTCAGGTGTGGTCAAAATTCGGCAGATAAAGGTAGAGAATAGAAAATATGATTATGATAGCGCTATGCTAGGTTATGCCAATCCATAACCCACCTTAATATTGATGATTGATGCAGAATCTTGGTCTTTGCATCTTAAAAAGGATAAAGAAAAAATTGAACTGAAATAGAGAAAAATTAAGAAAGATCAAACAAAGAGAACAACAACTATTCCAGAGAAAATAAAATGTATGAGGACATCTGATTTATCAGAATGTTACCCTAAAAACACAAATGTTGTAAAAGGGGGAAAAGGCAGGAGACACCTGCTCAGTATCAGTGAAAGAATTACTTGGGATCAAATCTTGATTAAAAAAAAATAAAGGAAGCAGAAGCAGTATTGCCCATCTAAATTACAAGCTCAAAATCAAAAGTGATGTCCAAAAATTTGTCAGCTTCAGAAAAAGAAGTTACAGAAAATTATAAAAGAAATTATTATAACTGGTCAAACACAAACCTCTACAGTCTCTAACTTCAGATGTCCCTAAGCTATAGGTTAGGCAAAGCAAGGAGTGCATAGCAGTGTTCTTATGTCCCCTCTCTAGGCATCCACTGCTGCTCATCATCATGGACAGATAGTGGGCTAGATTCTGCCTAGAAACAGCTGCTTTTAGCTTTCGTGTTCCCTTAGAAACAGCAGTCCCTCTCTATGCACTATTTCATGTGATTCTAGCACCCGTAATGCACTCATATACATTAGGCAGCTTCCATTGGGTTGTCCTGAGAAAATTTTGATTTTCATGAAAATTATAATCTAAGTAAAAACATTGAGTTTAATTTCCTATTGGGGAAAAAAAAATATCCAGCTGCATTTGACTGTGATTATGGCACTTCCAGCAAGTAATCCTACATTACCTTCGGTGATTTTACATTAAACAACCCTCCTGCATCTAGTTGTTTTTTGTTCTATTATGTTGTGTAAAAAACCCTATCATACTTTTAAGACCTATGCGTAGGCAGTTACTCTGTCAATGAAGGAAATTAGATTGGTTGGATCTGATTTGTGCTTGAAAAACTAGGTTGCTTCCTTTGAGTCTTAAACATTTTGAGTCAGAGGAGACTGTGTTGAAGACTTCAGGTGCCCCTTTTTTTTAATCTTTTCTCCTCTAAGATATAACAGGCCAACACTTTCTCATTTTCTTCCTGACCTCTTATAAAACCTCTTCTTTGGCCTTCTAATGCTACTTGCTAATTGTAACTGGTTTTTGCCCCCTTTGCTTTTCTAACACTACTCCTGCAAGCTTTATGTTCACCTTATGAAAGTGTCTCCATTTTTTGTAAAATTTCTTTTGATTGTGATCTTCACAAAACAATGCATACAGCCAGAATGGCCCCTTACTACACTTCCCAGTGATCCTCTGCATGCGGATAGTTTGATAATATGCATTTAATATATTTCTCAGAAACTGAAAATTCCCTTGCTCTTTTTGCACTTTGGGGACATCTCAAATTTTTATTCAGCTGCTTTCACTCTTCTCTTTTGCCACAGACAACACAGACGGCTCAGCCACCACCATCTCAACAAAATCATCTCAACAATCCCTTCTCCATCCTGGTGGAGGGAACAGCAGCATCTCAGCTCTGTCCTCTGTCTTCACTTGTAAAAAGGTGCAGGCCCAAAAAGTAGCATTTTATGCTATCGGCAGGACCATCCTGCCTCAGAAAAAAAAAGTCACTAAAACAAACATGGAGTACTGGAAGACAGAATTTCTTGAAAAGGCCTTATTTTGATACTCATGCTCCTTAATCAGCTCACCCTATTCTATGCTTTCTGAAGTACAAATTAAAGCTTAATGAAGCTTTGAAAGAAATGGAAAATAACATTCTTAACATGGAGAAATGCTGCTCCCCCTGCCTATCTGTTCCTTACTGCATCCGTGATAATTTCTGCGAGGCGGCTTCCCAAAGCGACTGGCAGGGCAAAGTCACATCTCAAGTATCTGAGACCACCCGGAGCAGAATCAGAGGCACAGCGCTGTGTGCACAATTGTTAGAGCAGAAACAACTTGGCAAACACATTGTTTTTAGAAGAATTATCTTGAGAACTTGAAGCCCAGACCCCAGCTTTGCTGGCAACATACCTCCCATTCTGGGATTCCCCTGGCCTTTCTGGAGGCTCCCAGTTTTGCTGCTGCTCAACAAAAAGATGGTGGGTTTGATCAGCCCAGTGGTTTGAGCCAGGGAAACAAGTCCTGCAATACTGTTTTAAACAACTTCTGAAACAGTCACACATGGAAATATTTTGACCACCCTCCCAATCAATAACTATAATTACAATTTTCATATAATCTTTGTCTTTTTCACCATCCAGTTAATACCTTTCATTGTGCATTTAGCCAAAATTCTGTATCTCACAGTCTGTTTCTGTTAGGAAAAATAGATTATTCTCAGCTGTTCATTTGAAACGACCTATTTCCTGACAGATCAATAGTCTCTTGAGCACAGGAGAAATAGTTCTTTGAGCAGAAACTTGTGCCTCTGTTTTGCATTACTGCTGGTACCTATTCCAAATGTATGATTTCATGAAAAATATTAATGAAATTACACAGCAACACTGCTTAAGGTGCCCAGTAAATATTTCCTTATAATTTATTTTTCTCTTTCTTTTTTAATGACTGTTCCTTTACTGTAGCTTGAGTTGCCTCATTCTGAGGTTTTCAGATGGTTCACAAAATCATTTCAATATTTCAGAAGGCAAAATGAACAGCAAATATTTTTAATAGCTCTACCATACCTGAGACTTGAGAGAAGAGAGCTGAAGCCTGGCACATGCTGCAGCAACTCAGCATGAAAAAAAGGGGCCTACCAGGTCTGGAGACAAGAAAACCTGCAAGGAAATCCCACTGTAGAAATGTGAGGTGCGTGGAAGGAAGGGAGGCAGTACCAGGAAGACAGGAAAGACGGACAGACAGTAAAAGATGCGACTAAGTGGGAACTCGATAGGAGTCATCAAGCAGAGGAAGGAAAGGTTGTATACAGTTAAAATATGCAATAGGAATACGGGTCAGAAAGGAGCTACTGGATAGACTCTAAATGCCAGGAGGCACATGCCGCTCCAGAAAAAGGGACTGAAACTGATGGCTAAAGCATATCCTCAGCCCACTCCAGTCATACATTGTGCAATAAAGGAATTGCCTATCAGTTATTATAACAGCTTCAGTGACTCACAGAAGGTAAGCTAAAAGCAAAAAAAAAAGAGTATTAACAAATGGTACCATATCTAAATAAAGAGTTCTCCAGTAGACAACAGGATATGTCAATTTGATATCATCTGTGTGATATTAATTTGAACACAATTTATTAATTTGAATTAATTTGAAAATTGATTTTTTTAAGCCTGTTATAACCTACCACTGCTGCTTTCCAACATATTCAACGCAGCCTGAAAAATTCTGCCTCAACTCTTAGTTTGACAAATTACACGTATAAAACTACTGAGAGTACTGGGTTAGCTCAGAGAGATGAAGAAGTTACTGTGGATAACAAGTTCCCACCATTTTGTTCCAGGGTAAAAGCCTGTGCACGTGTTCTTTGCCAAGAGTAAAGGCAAAGATCACCTGAATTCGCACAATTCTCTCAGATCTCTTCCACGGAGGAGCTGACACCTGTTGGTGGAAACCTTGAGTAAGCTAGCAAAGGCCTAAAAGCTTTCGGGAACACCACAGAGAGAGTTTTTCTGAGCACTCAGGATTGGATGTATGTGTATGCTGCGTTTTCAGGTTTAAGTTGGTTACCAGAATTTCAGTTTTAAAAACATAGTATACTATGGTGATGATGTGCAGTTAATGTGAATTATTGTAGTTTTGCATCTGCATTAAGCTAACCCAGAAGACTTTTCAATGAACAGGACCTGACATTTTAATAGTGAATTTCTGAAACTGCTAAAATTGCCAGGAATAGAGGAATTAACATAGGCATGGGTAGATGCCAACCATCTAGTGCAGAGGAATGGTAAGAAGCTTCTTCCTTCTCGCCTGTCCAAAATCAGCAAAGCAATAAATGAGACCTTTATGATTATCTGGGAAACAATTCTAGTCATATGTTTGAGGGAATCCCATAAATAGAAATCAGTGAAAGTAGGTAAATATGTGAATAAGGGAAATGAACGCTATCAATAGCACAAACACTATGATAAAGAACCAAAATTAAAATCAAAACCCCCAGGAAATGAAAAGGGTGTAAATATAACTTCCTTTCATTTGCAGCAGCGAGAGAAAATAGCTCCTCCAGCAAGCACTATCTATCTATATATATTTACACACATATATATATACACACATTATATATACATATACATTTTCCTATACAGCCTGCAGTTACTTGCTTCTGTGTCAATGCCCTGTGACAAGAAGTGCATTGTTAAGACATGGCCCTTCTGCCTTACCTGTCTATCCCTTTTATTACTCAAAGAGCGTTTTGCTAAAACTTTGGCTTTTTTTTTTTTGGTATCTTCATATCCATTGGATTATGAAAACGACAGATCTAAGACTCCGTCTGTGCCAATTAGCAAGAATTCAAAATGCTTCGTCCTTAAAATGGGGCCACTCAATTAACATTTGCAGTCTGTTTATATTTCTGCCATTCTATAAGGAAAGAGAACTAAATTGCACATCATGATAACTCGAGTATTACATCATGGCTATTTAAAAACCATGGATGCAATTAAATATTGCATGTATAGATATTAGAAACTGAGGAATTCATTTGCTGTGGTTAAGCTGGAGAAATCCCCTAATAAAAGCTAGCAGATAAAAGCTAAACATAATAAGTACACACCAAGGCACCTGCTCATGCATTTCATCAAGCACTTGGATATATTAATGAAAAATATCTGCCACAGCAAGACAACTAAATCGTGATAGCTGGTTATACTCTAGTGACTCACTTGCAATCTGTTTTAGCTTGTCACCAACATTATCATCTTTATGTGTGACTACTAAAACGCTGTCTTTCCATTACCAGCTACTTCACATAAGAAGAATAAGCTGGGTTTTTTTTGTTGTTGTTCAGAGCAAAATTTTCAGCTGTACCACTGTTTTACCGCTGGCATATAATCTACCAGTGAAATTCAGCAGTGCCTTCATTAATGGATTTCAGTGTCATTTTTTGCCTAAAGAACTTAAGTAAGAACTCAAGGCACAGACAGAGAAATGGTGAGACACCTACAGAGGAGACTGGGAGGGCAGGGCAGTATCTAAATGGGTGCTAAGAGTCTTTGCAGTTCATTGCACTCTCCCCCAGTTCTTGTTTCAAACACTGGTAGTAAACTTTTGCACCGCTTGGGAAGATTTGTTTCATTAATATTCAAGCAGCTCAAGGAATTATGACAAGAGGGTTTTTTTGAACTGGAATAATTCAGAGCACCATCTTTCTCCTCTATACTGAGGATCACATAGCAAACATTTCACAGCAAGGGAAGCAGTAACAACGATATTCTTACCTTAACCAGAGTTAAGGTTACTTTCATTAAGTAACTTTCATATTTCATTATGAAATATCTTTTCTGTTGTATGCAATAATGCTCCCCCTTTTTTTTTTTTTTCTTATAATGACCCCTCATCACAAGAGGACTAAACTACTCTCTCAGTCATCAGTGCTTGTCCAATCACTGGGAAAACAAAATAAAGCCCGAGGACTTGTCTCTGGCATCAGTGGATTTAAAGAAATTTTCTCCACAAAATTCTACACTTGGAAGAGTTTTCAGATGCTCTGTTCCCATCACATTATCATTTGCTTTATCACAGATAAAAGAATCATATCACAGAATTCATAACATTACAACTTTCGCTTTTCAGTCTAGTTTGGGCAATCAATGCCACCTGAGCACACTTAAAGAAAGGAAATGCTGTTCCTCCCCAGAACACTATCACTACCTCAGTCAACCCACTATCAATTTCCAATTTTTCTATAGACATGTGGTCTCTTGCAAATCGTTTTAAATATGTTAATATAACAGATGAAAAAACAGATGGTTGGTCAACAAGCTCAGACACGGATGTCTTCCCTTCTCCGAGCTCTGATTTAAAACAGGCCTTGGCAGTGCAGGCTTCCATATAGGGCCCTCCTGTACCTTTACCTAATGAGAACATCTGCTGAGCAGCCTCCCACTCAAACAGCCAGCAAAGGGCCGGCAAACACACAAAAAAGCTTTGTTGTATCTGTATGAGAAAGCGTATACGTAAGATGGATTGTTCAGTAGTAAGAGATGATGACTAAAGTGGTTTTTAAATTATCACCTAGCAATTGCTAAGCTTTCAGTTTTGAACCACCTTTAAATGCCAATTTTATTTTTAAAAAAAGTGGGAAGGTAAAATTTAACTGAAACATTCAGTTTTTTCTTTTTCACTTTTGAAAAAACATTTGTTACTTAGAAAGCAGAACTGTTTTATTTCTGAATATGTTAAGTAATTCTTATCAGGTATGAGAAACATCTACTTTTACTCTTTGGAAACTGCTCAGATTCTGTTACTTATCAGGACAACAGAAACCAAGAGGACTGTCTGCTAAGGAAGCCTAGCTGTGCTCCACCGTCCTGGGATTCTTGAACAGCTGCAGAAAGCAGACCATGGCAAAGAGACACTTATAAAGTGGAGAGGTTTCACAGAAATCCATGTTCCCCAAACAAGCCTTCAGTTATTCTATTAGAAAGACATTCTTAAGCTTCCAAATATTTAATAATGATATTTACATTCCAACAGTTTTTTTTTTTAATCTCATTACCATAACTACTACTGAAAAAGAAAAAAATTACCACTGGTCCCCAAATATTGCCTCAATAAAGCTGAAAAAAATAGCATTTTAAAAACACACAAAACTACCACAGTTGCATCAGTTGCTATAATGCTTTCATTTACATGGGAAGCTCAATTTCAAAATGGCTTTCTGGATCACCCTACATTTTAAATAATTGCTTACGGACAAATTATAACACTATTTCATGATACAGAAAGACATCCTTCTCTCAGCAACACCCTAAGGAACAACACTCAAACCTGCCTGAATTTCATCCTCCTCCCACAAGTTCCTACACACTGAGTAACGTTCTAGGGGAAGAGGCAAGAGGATGAGGAAAAAGAAGGAGAAAAAGAAACATATTTTTCTCTGAATTTTCGTGAGTAGTCCTCAGCCAGGTTTTTCCCCTCACTAGTCATTCTTTCTTTTCCAACTTCATAAATATAATGCCATCACCCATCTTAGCAATATACACATTTGCAAATCAGTCTTCCTAAGAAATCTTCCCTTAGTTTCCCCAGCAACATAAATTTGAACTTTGGTATTTGTTTTTCACATATACGTATTCTGTGAATATTAGCAATTCCTTCTATTACATAGCCAAAAAAAAAAAAAAAAAAAGACTGGAATTACTGTGTTTGAATTCCATGTCCTTTTTTAAAGTTTTTTTTGACTGTAGCAAGAACATAGCTTCAAAAGGCTCCCCTATTTTTGATTTTATTTATTTATGGCGTGTAAAATAGGTTGACTGAAGGTTGCCTTTTTAAATTACTTAGAATAGCATAACCCGAAGTGATTGAACAAAAAAAAATTCCTATAACTAAATCCATGCAGTTTGGGCTGAGATATTCGAGTCACCCAGGATGCCTCTGTTTCCCCGCCCGTGCACCACGAGCAGGACGGTCCTTGCCCAAAGCAAAGTCACGACCGGCTGGACGCAGCCTCCCTTCTGCCGCGGCAGCGAGCGCTCACCCCGGCGCTGCACAACTGCTTCAAGCAACGAGTGCAGACACTACACCAAGTGAATGCACTGAATTCTCAATGCTAGCAGAACACCCTCTTTCTGTAAAGCTTTACCAGTTCTATAAAAATTGATGAATTAAACATCCCAGAATTTGCACAACCATGCAAAAGAGTTTTCCTCTCACAAAGAGGCTCCATGGCCATAGTTTCAAAAGCCTCAAAACCACATGAAGTGTATATGTAATAAGTATAAATAGCTTCTGCATCTAATATCTCGTAGATGCACTGACTCCACTTCAGAACTCAAATCTTGTTTACAGAGATTTACAAAAAATACAGATTACTACACCAGTAGCTTTTCATCTTATGTTGTAAAGTACCATAACATCTGTGGTTAGGACCTTCCAAATCAGCTGACAAAATTCTTTCAGTGTAGTAACAACCAATTAACTCAATTCTGCATTTTGAAATCCTACTTCTTAGAACATCCATGCTAAAGATAAATTATTTCCAAAAACTAAACCCGCTCTTTCAAGTCCAACTATTCTGAGACTGAAACCTATAGACAAAAAAACCTGCTGTGAATCCTTGAGATTCAAACTACTACAGCATGTTGTAAGCTATTAAAAATGAATGCTATCAAAAAGAGTGTTGTAGAAGACTTTCAGTCCAGAGAACCACATGAAATCTAGTCTGAGGTAAATGTCTCAAATTCACACAGTGTACTTGAAGTTCCAACAGTTTTAGTGAAATCATTTGCTCCTACTGCATCAAATTGCTTGTTAGAGTAGAGAAAGCCTCAAATTCTTCAGTCATGTCAAAGAAACATCAAGGACAACACAGGGACTTCTGCTGTGCTTGGATGTACTCACTTTCTATCTTTTCAGTTACATGGATGACAGCTTCTCTGAAGCAACTTCTGAGCTTGTTATTTCCAATGACTCTCATATATATGGTAGATCACAGTAAGCTTTAGTTGCTTACTAAAAATAAACAAGCTCTTACTAAACAGCTCTGCAAACCATGTGAAGTTTGGTCCTGTGTTTTCTTACCTAGGTAACATATATTTTTTAGCTATTCAGTACATTTGTAGCTATAGAATTTCCAGAATTTAAAATTAGTTAGCAATTCTTCCAATGAAGAAGGCTGATTAAAATCCAATTCACTCTCCTGTAATTGGGCTGCCTTTGCATAAATAAAAATGGTTACATTTTGTTACCACGACTGAAGCAGAACAGTCACAAGACTGCATCAACTTGTGTATTAATACAGAGAGGTATTGGACTTTGTGGGAATATAAACAACGTTATTAAATGTAATTAAACTGCAAGAGTACATTTCTTTTTAATGGATGAATAATTTCAGAATCTTTGCAATATCAGCTTTCTTGCCCAAAACACTTTAGAAATTACTCTTGGGCGCTAGAGACTTTGCCATACTTGCAGAAAAGCCTGTGCAGTTTTAACTCGTACTCTTCAAGGGCAGCATTTTATTCATTGTCTTTCTGAGTGAAGACCTGACCAACAGTCTTGCCACAGGAATCAGAATACTGCCATCATACATTACAATTCCAGAACAACCGCTGTGGCAAAACAGGGGTAACTCTTGCCATGAGCAGAGCAGCACACTGCCTTCACAAAGTACATAACAGCCTTGGGAGGAAAGCGAAGAGACAACAGACCTTCAGTGTTACCTATTTGTCTCTCTAGATCTGCTGCTTCATCTGGTGTTGCGCGTGGGAGGACACCAGGATCACTGAAACTAGTACGCAGGAGGGTCCCCATCACGAAAAAGAAAAGAATCCCACCAATCGCAGGAATAGCAGGTGTAATCTTCTCTGACAAGTATGGGCAACTGGAAAAGAAAAAAAATCGTGTAATCAATAACAAATACTGCAACTTGTTCTTAAAAACATTTACCATTATAAATGCATACTGCAGCTTCTTAAAAACATTTACCATTACAAATGCATATCAAGAAATTGCTTTCTCTTTTGGAGACATTCTTTGCATTTGCCTGTTTCTGTCAATTTTATTGAGGCTGAAATTTATGCATATGCATTCATGACACTTCTGACATGCCTCATTATTTGTTTAGTAAAATAAAAGCCCAAATAGCATAGCAATGATCTCACTAAGACCTGTAATACTCTAATGTACATAAGAAAATATACTGTTGCAGAAGATTCTGAGTCCATATATTGGTTCAACTAATGCTTACTTACACAAAGTAATTGGAGGGGGAAAAGGAAGCAATCCAAAGATATCCAGCAATACAAAGTAAAAGCAGATAACATTATGAAGTAATCCATGCTGAACAATGTAATTACGTCAGTAAAATGAACTGATAGCCTATCAAAAAGAGACTGCTCAAAAACTTGCACCCGACACATTTCTCTTAACACCCTCACATAAATCAGTATTACAACAGCAGTGGATGGTGTCTCAAAACATTTTAATTCTCTCTCTTAATCCATTTCTTGCAACTCAGTAAGCTTCTTTAGTCATTTACAGAATGGTAAAGTGCAATGACACTGCAACCCGCATGGGAATGAATAATGCAGGTGGTCTAGGGCAAAGTCAGCAAAGTAAAGACCACCATAGTAGAAAGGCTCTATAGTTACCAGCTTTACAATATAATTGCAGGGCTACCAGATTATATAACAACCGTAGCAATTTTCTCTTTGGTCCACATGAAATAAAAACCCCATGGACAGAAGCATTGGAATCTAAACAACAAACATAAGTATCTCTTAATCTTTATGGTTTTGTTAAAAGCGAGTATCTGAACACTTTGACTAAAGCAGTATATAGTGTAATGTCTATCTGAGTCACAAAGCAAGCACTACAGCATAATTTCACAAAATGCACAGACAGGCTTCCCACAGGCTGCTCCCAAACGAGCAGAGAAGGCAAAAGGCACAGGCTGCTTCATATATTTCTGACAGCTGCATGACAAGTTACAACATAAGCCTAAAAACAAAAGTTCTAGGCCTTAGGGCTCCATATAAACTTGCCAGGTTATCAATCAAGTTTAATTAACTTTGTCTTGTGCATTTGAGGACTGCCTTAGCTGATGGCTCAGACGTGTGTGCTCCAGGATTGCACTTCAGCCTCCCCCGACCATGAACTCTGGGCGATTGGTGACAACGGTGTCACCTTCACGTGGGCAGGCTAAGAGACGGGAAGCACCGATCAGTGACCACGTACTAAGCGTTCCTCATCCTGCACAGTCCTGCCACGTATGGGGCACGCGGTGGGGTTCGCACGTGCGGTGCTTAAACCCACACACCGCATGGCACCCCATGCCATCACTGCAAACACAACCATTCCCTCACCCTACACAAATGGGATATTCCAGCATAAAGACTTAGGAGAGGTTAGAAAGAAAACGGAGTAAAAGAAGATGAGGGGGTGGAGAGTATATTGCTATTTTATATACAAAATAGGCTGTTTAAATACTTGGAAACATACTTCCAAACACATAATTTCAGATATTCACCCCAAGACTCAGATCCAGAAACTCAGTGCCACGTAAAGGAGCAAGGCAGCAAGACCCTTCGCAGGCACCAACCTTATTCTCTTAATATCCGAGAAACCAGACAGAACAAACAGCCAAACAGAAGCTTTCGTACCACATCAGCGTCCTACGGCTCAATTTATTTCTTGCCACAAAAGATTACTAGAGTCAAAACCACTGTAATAGGCTCCAACAAGAGTACAAATATGCTGCAGGAACATACTTTTAAAAGGATTAGTGGAAACATGTACATTAATGAACACTAAATACAGCATAGTGCTTTTATAACTATCATATTTCTCTTGCATTATTGATGTCTCATACCAAAGAAACTGCAACTATGCAAATCTATTGACCAAACAAGAGCTGTAGGTGTGTGAAAAGCACCCCGAGATGACCTTGGGGCAGCACAACAGGGGTAGGCAACATAGGCAGGCACTAATGCACACGGAGCAATGTGGCCTGGCTGTGCGCTTGAACCTGGAAGCCTCAGTGGGTGCTCGGAGCACCGGCCTGAAGGGGCACCGCAGGAAGAGCTTCAGGGGGATTTTGAGGAAAAGCTTTCACCAGAAAGCTTTCATAACAGAGCTTTTCACTGAGGAAAGCGATGACTTCACAGCAAAAGAGCCATGAAAAATACTTCCCTATATGTGCCTTGCTGAGCAACAGTCCATCTGCAGTGAAAAACACCTCTGAAGACCTCAGCGCTTTTCATGGTTTGCCAAGCGCATGGTACTCTGGTTCACTCCAAGGTGTTTGCAGGGCACAGCAACTCTTATTTTATCTACTTGGAAGTACCTCAGCAGTTCATGCCTGTGGAAAAGCCTGCAGAAGTAATCATTAGCAATAATACCCAATCCTGTACCAATTCAGAAATTATATCAAATTGCAAATCTAGTCCTTGCAGAAATTCTAATAATAAACCTAGGTAGAACCATGCAGTGCAGCCTGACTTCAGTAACAACAGGCCACATCATACCACTAGGCAAAGGGCCTAGTCATTTCTATCTTATGGAAAAGGCCAAGCAATTTTTCGAATTCCTGTCAGACAAAAAGGACAGAAAGTGTTTACTCAATTCACTTGGTGCTTTTGACAGCACTCTGTGGAATTTTCTTCATGATCTCGAATGAAGATAGATAACAACAGATCATATACAGGTCTGAGGGGAAAAGCTCACATGAACTTCCTGCCCTGGGCTTTGGAAAGGTAAGACAAGCACAGCTAAACATGCTCCATTTCATTACCTCTATTTTCCTTCACAGGCCCATTTACGAAAAGCAGAGGAAAAAAAAAAGTAATATCCTAAATTTATTTTAAAAAATGCAGTAAAAATATGATTTCTTAAAAATCCAAACTCAAAATTTATCAATCTGCAAAAACAAATTTGGATATTTATAAGATTTCTATTCTTACTTAAAGTAGCAGTTCAAATATATTTGTTAAATCCAATGTTATTTCAAAAAATAGTTTTATGTTAGTACTTCTAAAAATGGTCAAACACTGTGCACAAAAAAAACCCCTTTTTCCTAACATTGGCCCAAATTTCTTCATTAAACTTGCTTCAGTTCAGTTTGCAAGCATCAGGCATTAGCTTCCCTCAAGCTTTACATGAAATTTCTTTTCTGCATGGTATTTTCAGTGTTCTTTTTAAAGTAAATATTAGAAAATCTTTACAGATGAAATAGTGCCTTCAGAGAACAATGTCTAGATCTGCACAAAGCAATCAGCAGCACAACCTTCAGTTAAAATTAAATAGACTATACAGAAATCAGACTGGTTTTCTGCTTTGCTTCTCATCTCCTTTCTTGAAGGAACACGTGAAAGCCTGTATGAGTGTAGGAGGGAAATGAATCTGCTGGAAGACTAGTCTGTCACAGCTAGGTAAGAACAAAAACATGCTGGCATTTAAGAGATAATTATCAAGTATCATCCCCCTGAACTAGGGATGCAGAAGAAAAAAAGTAATTCCTACCACCCAGCAGCATTCCTAAGTGCACAACAATGCTGCCCATGGCAGAAAAACAGGAATGCAGTAACTCCATGGAAGAGAGCGCCCAGCAAGAAGCCTACAACGTTCAACTTCTTTTACTAGAAAGAGAAGAGCAAGAAGCCTTCTTTGGACTTTTGCTGGAAAGATGAAGGTCCTTCTGAGCAGGCATCGTTGACGGTTGTCATCCACTGGAAGGGAGATACAGAATGACAAATCCATCCAGTAAGGATGATAAAGACCCGGAAAGAGTTTAACTTGGACTAACTCTGTAATGATACAATCCATTAATAACTGACAAATATAGCCACTTACTACAGAGCAGAAAAAACACTTTTTTTTATACCTCTATGAAATTGGAGATCTTGTTTAGTGCTTGCTAAGTAGAAAAACAGAAAACAATAAAAATATAGGTTTTATGGAAACATATAGCCATCATGTTTAATACACCAATTAAAAAGACAATGCACCAGGAGCTTGGTTGATGAGACCAGTATTAAAATACCATATGCTGAAATCACTCTGCAGCAGATATAAAAAAGGGTATTGTAGTAAATGCATAAACTAGTAAGTATAGAAGAGATCAAGGGGGAAACCTTACAAACTCTTCCTTTTCCTACATCATTACTTTAATTTATGTTTCCTTACGTACTACTTACCGGTTGCCAGTGGTGTTCAAATACTGCCCAATAGTTAAAGTGACTTGCACTGGGATTCCTGGGCTCTTTTCCACATATTTCAAGCTAAAACCTGAGCACTGCTTTCCTTGGATGAACTCCCAGGCTCTTTGCTTGGTCTTCTTCTCTTATTTATGCCTCCCCTGAACTCCTCCTCCTTTTCACTTCCCACTCCTCATTGCCCCAGGCCACTCAGTTCCTAAACAACTAACTTTGTGGCGATACAAATCTTTATAAGGTTGCTTTGTAAGTCAATTTAGTATATTAAAATTAACAGAATTATTCCATTGAATTCTCTTTCTGCCTTTTTAGTACATCAAATATGTTCCTGAAAAGGTCTTATCAGCACTGATATTAGTACAAGGAAAGAAGCACAGACAAGAACAAGTGGAAAAGGGGAGATGGGACAGAGGAAAGAAACCTCCATTCCAGCAGCAGGCAGCTTTTCATTCAGACCACTGCCTCTTGTGGAACCGCATTATAACCTTAATCCTAGCAAGTTTAAAGTAGACAATGAGATATACCCAGAGATGCATGAAAGGCAAATCAAAACTCTGGACTAAAAGTACAAAAATAGTTAATAGCTAATAATACACTTTTCTAACAAAAAGGTGCCAGTATAAAGAAAGTAGCCAAAAAAATGCATGTAGATACTTCTACATGTGGGAAGGGATAGTGGGAGATGCACAGATGAGCAAAACGTGAGGGCACAGCATCTTGAAGGTTACCCACAGAGAAAATACACAGGCAGATAAACCTGACAAAAGGAGTGATCAGAGTGAAGTAATTCCACTGTTCTACCATTGTAGGGATACATGTATGGCTTTTTTTTTTTGGTTAGTTTTCCAACACAAGCTCAAATGCACATCGCTGTGTTAGGTATTGCTATTAGGGAAAGCACTGGCGAAGTACAAGGAGGTACAAGATCAGAGAAGCACACTTCAGGGTGGTATCATGGATCTATCAGAGGTAATGTAAAATTTCAACCTGTGTTTTGGAGACTTCAGATGTGCTCTAGCTATGACATTGAAACAGTGTTTTACCATATTCAGAATTACAAGGTGCACTGCACAATTTCCGCCTGCACATCTATCTATAGCTACCGCAGAAAGCGATGCCACAGACAAGAGCACACAGTTATCATTAAAGGCAGGGGAAAACTAAGGTCAAAAACTGCAACTCCAACATGGAATAACACACTACAAAAACATGGAATCATACAATCCATATGTAGAAAAAGGCCACACAAGAAATAGCTGGATGATGTTATACGGAAGTTTTGCACCTGTGCTGGCAGACTAGCACTGGTATTGGGAAGTTTATTTTTCCTTCCTCAATCTCTCTTTGTCCTCTGCCCTTGCAATTTAATGTGTGCAGCAAGAACAGCTTGTTTTATTACAGAAATTTTATTTTGGTAAGGGTGTTGTTGTTAGCAGGCAAGACACTAAAATGCAGTAAAGTCAAGCAGAATGTCAATATAATTTTAGAAGAGAAAACACAGTAACTAGCTTACAATATTAAAGATGAAAAATTGTCTCATCTAGAGTTGTTAATTTTATGATATCTCTGCACTCTAGCTTCCAGAAGTGGGAGAGGACATGAGCTTTCTGGTCCTCTGATTAGACATTCAAGATCTATCAAAAGGCCTCAGTGTATCTGTTTTTGGTCAGTATTTCAGTATTTGCTCATGTATCCAAGAACCTCCTTCAACCCCCACAAAAAAGCCCTTGCCACCCTACAACTACCTGACTGAAAGGAATTTTAAAGTGAAGCTTAAGAAACTGTTAAGAAAGGTCAGACACATGAAGAAGTAAAAACAGAAAGCAAGTTACTGTGCATCAACTGATTTACAGTTAACTCCTCACAGCATGTTGTTGGCACACAGAAAGTGTGAGGTAATTTGAGAGTAGCTTAGACCCAGAATAACATTACATAAAACGCCTAACGAGATTATCTAGAGAAGCTCTGCATTAGTTTCTTACATCTGCACAATTTTTTGTACAGCTTTACAGCTTTTAAAACTCCCTTTTGAATTTTCAAAAGGTATTAAGGAAACCACTGGCTAATTTCAATGAATTTTGAAATTTCCCTTAAAAATGGCTTTAGGTATTTCATTATTCTCTGTACTTCAAAATATTTTGCAATACAATACATTCCCTCATTTCAGCATGGTCAATCACTTTTGAGAACTTACTTATTTGATAAAAATAAAAATCACTCTTCTAATTCCTACTGCTTTTGAAAGCTGAAAAGTTTGGAATGCTACAAAAATGTAAAGACCATGGAAAACACAACAGCTAAGAAAAAAATAAACAGAAGAACAGTAGGAAAGGGAGAAGTAGGAAGAACTTTATCTATCTTTCATAATCAGTTTATTAACCTACCATGTTATGCACTAATCATAAATGTAGATTTATTCAATGGTTTCAGAGAAGAAGTATTTAAGCTTTGATGCTATACCAGTTTATACCATACTTGAAGATATTAGTTATATCTCAGCTTTTCTGTATTTGTTATGTTGCCTGGGGATAACTCCACTTAATTTTAACTCTAATTAAGAATCATTTGGAACTGGAAACACATAAAGAATAATAGTACATTATATTGTGTATAAGCACTCCACCTTCTACCAGCATTTAAAAATCATTACATAAAACAAAGTAGATCAATATGACGAAATCATAGATTAGAGAATAACGTGACCGTTAAACCTAATAAATTAGCTACTTCAGAAATTCTCTCAAATCTTGTACAGAATAAAACTAGCTAAATACTATTCTATGCAGCAAATGTTCAACACCCAGTCTTCCAAATTTCGGTGAGCACCTGGCACAGGTCAGTCTTCCACACTGATATCAAAACACACACGCAATTACGAAGAGTGAAAGACTTTGGGGACTCCTCCTTGCTCAAGGCATTAAGTGTTCAGTGAAACTCCTAATAGCACTGGCTTAATTATAATTATACTGCACTACCACGGAAATCAGATTTACACACAGTTGGATTTGAGTGTGGAAGTTCAGACAAAGCTCAGTAAGTAGTGTTGATTATTGCATTGTACAGGATAACCACAAACTCCTACACATAGAAGCATTTCGGGTTTATTGCAAAAGATATGCAACAATCAGAGTAACAGCTTCGCACGGCCTCCCAATTTTTATTGCTATATAAATAAACTCTAATGATCAACTGTCGCATTTCAAAGCTGAGGTAGGTAAAATGCATAACGCAAGAAGAGCCCGTCTGCAAAACAGATGTGGTTTATGTAGCTCCTACAAGCAGTAACTACATTTTTCCTTTATTATACAGAGGGGAAGCTTCTTTGTCTTCCAGAACACAACTAACATTTCTAAAATATTGATTGTACCTGCTGCTGGCAAGAAATTTCAAAGGGAGGCAATAAGCAAACAAGCAATGTTTTAACTCCTTGCATATCATGGGCCTAAGTCTTATGAAATAACCAGTTCCTTTATGGAAAGTCACTAGAAATATGAAATGCTTTTGAAAAAGAGAAACTTAGAGTTATCATGCAGGAAATACAAGGCTTTTTAATACAGCTTCTGTTCGCTAAGGAGTTATTTGCTTAAGAAATGAAAAATATATTCATGCTCTAATTCACTGTCTTTGCATAGTGTGAAAGGCTGACATAGTAGAAGACTACCAACTAACAAATTCTGCTAGATGCAAAAACTCACAATTTCAGTTTCAAGCGAGTCACATAGAAAAATCACATAACAGGAAATAATAAGAAGTAATGAGGAAATAACAGGAAATAATATGAAACATGACAGAAAAAAAAAAAGAAGTGTTCTATCCAAGCCATTAAGTTACTCCAAAGTAGTTATAAACACAGATGAAACTGGGGCAAAAAACAAAGGCCATGCCTTATGCCACAGACACCAGTCCCTGAAGAACAAGCTTCTAGGCTAATTTTCCACAGGATATTCGGGAACTTGAAACTTGGGCAAGTCCGTTCCTGTTAGGGAACAGTCCCCTCATCTGCCTTGCACAATTTATAAGGTCTAAATTTAGACAGTCTGTGGATGCAATCCCTTCCCATGGCCACCCTCTGCTGCCATCCCCCTGGTACAATCCTCAGCGAGCTGGCTAGCAGGGAGTTAAACCAGCAAGGTTGCTCTCAACCCGCTCCCCCTTCTCAGGAGAAGCCCCTGGTTTGCCCCTTGCTGCTTTCCTGAGCCGCTGCACGGCTCAGGATGGACCCAGGACGGGCGCTCAGGACGGACGGAGCGCCCGTGCTGCGGGTCCCGCACGCAGCACAGTGGGGGATGAAGCAGCAGGGCCGTTTTCGGAGGCACTCAACTGTTACATGAGCATAACCGTGGAAAAAAAATCCCACCCACAGTCATAAAAGCTTAGTAATATTAGCTCTGGTATCTTATTCTTTTTTACATTTGTTCTTATTATGGTCTTTTCCTATCTTACAGTTCTCCAAATTGCAAGTCTTCTCCATGAAATGCCAAACTTTACTGCAAAACACAGGGGAAAAATGTATCGATACCTTCCCATTCAGCAGCACCCATTAAAATCCAAGCCTCTGGCTGCTCTTAAAAAACAGAGTTGAGCTTCACAGACGCAGCACTTCCTGTACCTGTGCTGCCTACGCAAAAAGTCAGAGAACTGAGGATCTTGCCCACATTTATCAAAAGTACAAAAAACATCACTGTAAACAAAGCATCTGGGATCACAAAACACAGACAGGTATCAGAAATGAAAGAGTATAAAAATGAACCATTCGTCTTTCCTAAAAGACATGGAGTAAAGCAGTAGCAACTCAGTGACCTGGTCATCCTTTCAAAATCTTTAGAAGCCTCTTGGTACTAACTTCGCAGGCTCGGGTCTCCACAAGAGGCAGGAGACTCGGGCTAGGAATGGCATCCTGTGGGTTTTTGTTTTGTTTTTGTACTTCCACGCTATCACTGGAATTCTCTTATCCTGGACCGAGCATTCACTAGGCAAACAGACAGGCACAGGAAAGCACAAGGACTGCATGAAGCGGTCGACTTCAGATAACAAAAAAAATGATTGGCACTCACTGTGCCCAAGCAGCACCAGGTCTCCCTATCTCAAAAGGATTCTGTCTAAATATAAGCTTACAAGAGCAGCTTGAGGCAATCATTTTATTTCATGAAAAAATAAAGCATAACATGATTCATCCGCACACGAAGTGTCACTGCTGCAAATATGCTGGTTAGTGATGCAGCTTAAACAACTGGTAATGTCCTTTCCCTGTTCTGCACTAGAACTGACATTCGGATACAAGTCATGAGAGTCATGAGCACTTTAAGAAATACCATACATTGCAAGACTTCTGAATTACCAGAGTTAGCAACGTCACAGCATTTCATTAGCTCCAGGGATGCACAGGAGAAAAAAAAAAAAAAAAAAAAAAGACTGTGCTCTTTGAATACTGAAATGTTCTTGTCTGAATTTTTCCATTTTCTAAGGAAGATATCTAAAATGTTTTGTATAGACTATTATGTTAAATGCTTACTTATCAAATCTAAAAGGCATACATGAATTTAAATTCAGTGGCTTTATCACATTATTTTTTTCTCTGCTGTTCCATAAATCCATAAACATCACGCACAGACGCTATCCTCTTCAGAAAGGCCACTGAAAGAAATTATTCATGCACTGTCCTTTTCCTTGACACTTGCGTAATTCACCAAAAGTTATTTCTACCATGCACCAATTTACGATTTCAAAGACCCCTTTAAATACAGGAAATATATTCCCATATATTTTCCCTTAAGCGTACTAATTCAACAAATGTGCTACATAAGGACACAGAAAGGAAATATCAGAAGAGTCTTGTTTTTAAAGTTAAAAACTGAAACAAAAGTCTTTCATATGAATGGTTAAAAGTTGAGAGTATCACACAAGATTCTGAAACAAGCTCAACAGCAGAAAAAAAACCCCAACATACTTAAGAAAACAACACTCTTCAGCCAAGTGTCAGTCATTTAAGTAATCAGTGCAGAATTACTAAATATTTTGATTGCTGATGCCTGCACAAAACCTGAATGGGAGACAAACAAAGAAATGCCCAACTTTTACAGGGTTTTTCAAAAATATTATATTTAGATTTCCACTCAGTTAAGCATTTAAATTATTTGATATGGAATTTTGCTTTCTAGCATTTCATTTAAATCTTCAAGCCTTTTCCTAATTGCACTATCACTGTAATTTTGTTCAGTAATTACCTCAGAACTTAAATTTTCATGAAATCAAATGGATATTTCACCTCATGGAAAATAACAAATGTAAAATTTTACAGCTATCCTTCCTTGAAAGTGTAAAGTCTTCAATTTAACATCTGTCTGTTTTTGTGAGAGTACCAAAATGCAAGAAAAATAAAATGAAAGGTACGTTTTCACAAGAAGGTGAAACAAAGCAAGGAGAATTTATGATAGAGCCAAAGCTGTATTGAGACGGCACTTCTTTTGCTGCTGTTTATACTGAAATTTAATAGATTATTTTGCAAGTGGAATAATCCAATCTCTATCCCTAAAGCAAATCTTTGAAAATCAGAGGAAAGCTCAGCTCCTTCACTGTGTCCAGAATACCCTCTAAGGATTTGCAACATGAGACTCGTGATATGATTTTTCGTTGTCAGACATGCTCTGCTGTCCTCCTTGTTTCAGATGCAGACATGTAAACAAGTCTCCAGACACACTCAGCCGTGCAAATACTGCTGCAACTTATGAAAGTTCACCGCTTTCATAAGAACAGGAAACTTGCAGGGCACATTGCTAAGTACAAAGGAAAATCTTTTGACTACGTAAAACAATTTTACAGGCACTAAATAAAACTGGACTACAGGCACAAACCAAACACTGTTATAAGACTAACACTCTACTATAAAAAGTGCCTGGCTGTGTAAAATAGTGTTACATACTATTTCCTATGTCCCTCCGGACATAAATTGGTGACGTATGTCCTCTTTCAGCGACTCCTTCACGGAGTCCGTCCCGAACGGCAGCTTTGGCCCTGGTGCACTGGGCGAAGCCAGGCCTGCTCCTGCCCTTCTCTAGCCCCTTGCGGCCTCCTCGCGTCCTTCACGCCCGGGGCTCTCCTCCGGGCACCTAAGAAGCAAGAACTGAGGAGAGAGGAAGCAGCCATGTAGCAGGGCAGCCCAAAACGCCCCTGCACCCTCACTAAGGTAGCGGACAGGAGCACTTTGCACCATCCAACCCGTGCCCAGCTTCACGTGGAGACACTGGCAACTGAACTGGAAGAGAAGTCGCTACCCTGGATTCTTGCTTTTCCGATAGTTTTCCTGTGCAATGTGTGATCTAATAGGGATTTGTAGCATTTTCGGGCTGCGTCCAGAAAACAGAAGCCTTGTGGATCTTGCTCCTAACTACAGATAGTGTCAACCCAAAAAAGTCCTCACAGGGACTTCTTGTTCATGGTGTGCATACGGATAGGTAGGTAGGTAGGTAGGTAGATAGATAGAGATATATATCCCCTTCAACGATAAACAGAGTTTGATTTCACATCAGACAACCTACTGACAGACCATATATGAAGTACTACCAAAACCAAAACAAAATCACCAACCTTTTAAAGAAATACTTGGAACTCTTGGAAAAAAAAAAAAAAAAAGATATGTGTGTGTGCGTGTATATATATATATAGCTTCCTATTTACTCTACACCTTTCACACAATCTCCCATGAATTCAGAGAATGTTGCGTTATTATTTCATTTTTAAAAAATCTAGATAAAAGTTGCTCAAGGCTGTCATTTTAAAGCAAAATCTACATTAAGTCTTACTTGAGGCCACCATCTAATACAGAAACAAAACAGCCTTGTAAAACATTCCCTGGCACTGTATTTCCTATTTTTAATATATTCAAACATTAAGTAAATACTCACAGTGAGTATGTGATAGAGGACAGTATATGAAAGACATATGTAAGAGCACAGTAACATATTTTCTAGTAAAAGACAGACCAAGAATACAATATTAGAATATTTCTTCATAAGTATAGAGAAATCTTTTTCCCCTCAAGCACTGAGTAAATAACCCATTTTGCAATTCAAGGATATCATTTTTTTATTTCAATACTCTGTTTAGTCTGAAAAAAATAAGAGGCCAAGGAAGAATGGACAGTCACGCAAACAGCCTTAAATCAAAACACAGCTGTAAATCTAATTTGAGGTCCTCTGAACTTGACATGACAAGCCTAAATAGCACTAAGCGCACTTATCCCTGCAATCGCAATTATTTTGCCCTCTTACACTCCAAAACAAAGCTCATTTTTCACATCCGTAAACAATAATGTATCACCTAGTGTCTCATTAGCCTAAAGAGGACTAAACCCTCAAAGGGTTCATTGGTATGAAAAATATACCATATAATTCATCACTTCTCTGTGAATAAGTTTGTAAATCAAAATCCAGAATCTATGTTAGACAACTGAATTTCTCTCCTGATGGAGTACAGCACTTACACCTTTTTTGCACAGAATCACAGATTTTTTTTTTCTTTAAAACCCTTCTTCAAGTGATCCAAAAGAATTATTTGGCTTATTACTTTCATTGTTTTCCTACATTTGATGCTTTTGTCAGGCACACTTCTATTCTGCCAAAGTATTCAAAGCTTCTCACTAGAAGACAGAAGATTCTAATAAGATTTTGCTGAAAGGATGAGAACAGACTGAAAACTACATGACTTACAAGCAACATCCACAGTCCTCAGCCACATTCTGTAATCTAGAGATTTGCATTTTCCCATGTACATTAGTTAAAATTCTAAGCACTGCATTTTGTCTGGATTGCAAAACACCAGATTGCAAAACAATGTTAATGTCCTCTATGCCCCAAGTACATGTTCTAACCACCTACTAACTCATTTTAAACATGCAGAAGATACTGGGAGTGGAAGGGGAATTGGAACCATGAAACCATGCCAGGGTGGAGTGCACAGTTTTCTGTGTTCAGAGAAGCCAGAAGTCTCAAAGTAACAAACAGCACGCCATTTGTTTCCTCAAAGGAATTTTCATGCAAATATCTTCAAATTAAAAGTCACAGTCATGAATGTGAAAAAGAGTTTCCATCAGTGTCAAAATTCTCATAGATACTGAGAAATACTGAGTACTCACACCATCCTAAGATACATCTCAATCAATAACATACAAGTGTGAACACTTGCCACGCAAGTCTGCCCTACGCTAGGATAAGGTCCCAGATTCACAACAGTATTTCGGCATATAGCTACCACTAACTGTACTGGGCCTAAATGGCAACATGAGTCTAATCTTCGTGGGAGTTTCAATAGTTCATCTCCTGCTACCCTTTTCTCTCCCATTTCTGGAAACAAAAACACACACACACACCCCCGATAATACTTAAAAAAAACCCAGAAGAGTGAGTTCACAATCCAATGTTCTGAAACTTCTCGTATCTAGCTGGATATTAAGAAAAATAAAAGAGAACAACTGATAAGGAGGAGCTCCATAAACTGAATAACCTATTCTCCTTTTGTTGGCTTTCAAGCAGGAGTTTGCTCCAATCCAGTCTCCATCGTCACTGCCAACAACATCAGTTCATAAAGACTACTCACAGAAATGTAGGGCAATGACATCTATATTAAAAACTGAGAGCTTTAAGCTATACAGTTTGTAAGCAGAAGAGTCAAAAAACATTAGATATTTTTAAGAAGGGAAGTTGTACAATTGCAGTTAATGTTATATGATATTTTATTACATTTTCATGGATTAATCTCTGTTCAAAGTTAAGGATTTAACTTCTTTCTTTAGTTCTTAATGTTCTACTTGAAAAACTGGGCACACTGCTCTTGTCCAAAACCTCTCAGGGCTTTTGAAGCCAAGTGAACAGCAAAATCAACCTTTTATCTATAAAAAAAAGTTCGGAATTCCTAAAGTTACACTTTTATTTCAGGTAAGTTTAATGCAAAAAAACCTCCCTGGAAAGCCAAAGTGAAGTGCAGACAAAGGCTAAAGGAGCACCGCTGGACAGGGGCTTTGTTACAACCAAGCTAGTTCAAGAACACACCTGAATGATTTGTTAAAAAGTGATATAAAAATATATAGCTTAAAAAGCCATAATCTGTGTACTTTCTGTGCAAATCCTACACTGAAGTCATCTCTACTTTTTATGTGACATTGTAACACTCTTGCTAAAATTAGCTAAAACTGTCTACTTTTTCAAAACAACAAAGCAACATTCTTTCTTTTTTGACCTACCCTGCACTCAGATGCTTGTAGCGTAGCCAGCCCTCTCCAGCTGTTCCGACACCATGCCAAGGAGCCCACTTCCTCAGCTGTTCCAGCTTAGGAAAGGATCTCTGGAGGCTTAAGGAGAATTGCACAAATAACACTGTGTCCTCCAGTCATTGCTACATAAAACACCCATCTTTGCTTCTTTTGTCTCTCTTGCAGGGCATCGAACTTATGCTTTAGATCTGATTTTTGGTTGATAAATTACTATTCTAATTTTCTCTAAAGAAGAAGAAGAAAAATAAATAAATAAATAAAGGGAGGATGGATTAACCTAGGAGCAGCCTATGAAAGCAAAGGTCCGTGGATACCTCAGGAGACCAGGAGTCAGCAAAGTTATTTTCCCGGTTTTGCCAGGAATCTGCTTTGTGACCTTAAGCAAAATCAATTCCTGCAGTATTCCTTTGCTTTATTTGGAGCCTACACCTATCCAGTGCACAACCAAGATGGCAACTCTCTGACAAACAGTAAATAGCCAGGATCTCCTTGGGTATTTATTTCTTATCATTTCTTGCTGCCAATGAACACTGATTGTGGTCTTGGACTCCACTGTACAAAACCTTGCCCAAGCAAAAAAACAAGTCAGCTGGAATCTCCAGGCAATACTGAAATACAAATAATTACTAACAGGATACAGAGCTTGGCTTACACAATACATAAAAAAAAAAAAAGAAAAAAAAAGAAAAAAAAAAGAAAAAAAGATGGAGGACTTAAAATAGTAACTCCATATGTCACTCTGCTGACTATGGATATACCAAGGAAGAAAAATAATGTGGTTACAAAGAACTGAGAAAATAAACAGAAATACTTCATCTGCTACTAAGGAGATAGGATATTAGGATATTGCCCTTTTAAAACACTTTTTTTTCTTTCTAAAGTGATACTGAGTCTGGTTTACACAGAACTTAGCTGTTTTTCAGAAACATGTAATAGAAACCTGATGCTAAGAGATATTTTTAGAAATAGTTTATTTCCAAATATAGTCAGTGCATGTCTGTCAAAAATTTTTGCAATAATTCTGAGGAAATACTGAAGTCCTTGAGGGGGTAGGTTTTAGATGCTTTAAAGAGAAAATGAGGAAAATGAGAATTGAAGTGAATATGACACACATTCCAAGAATATATCTTCATAAAAACTAGCCCTAGTCTTTTTGTATAACAATATTTGAGCCTTGAAACAATCACATATCGACTACTTGCCACCGTGAAGAGTAGCAGTAGTCTGTACAGACCAAAGCCATTTCTGCTGCCAACGTGCTGGCCCAGTGAAGCTGCACGAGTAGCTGTGGCTGGTGGCGCCAGCTTCAGCCCCTCTTCCTGTGGGCCGGCACGGGCAGCTCCAGCCTGCCGCGCTGACATGGGGCAAGGAGACAGCTCGGGCTCACCCCCTCACGCTGAAAAATGCCGAGAGGGAAATGACTTCACGCAAAGAAAGCGGGAAATGGCTGTTTCTCAAATATATAAATAGTTACATTGTAAGAATACCTACAACTGAGAAAGATACGGGAAAAAAACAGACCCCTCCACTGCTCTTGGGACGTGCTGCAGAACTGACTCCAGCCTGACGCTACAGCAACTTCTGAGCAATAATGTTGTAAGGCACCACGGGAGAGTTCTGCAGAAATAGTGAATGTGCACAATCAAATAACGCAGCCAAGAGCTTTAAAAAGAAGCACCAGACATTAATAAAGCCTATTCATGTTATTTATAAATCAGTACTTGCGCTACATGATCATTTATCTGGCTGGTTGAAGAAACAATTCAAAGCACCTAAAACACTTACATTTTTGAACATTTCACTCTTGAACTCCACAGAATTTTACTGGCAAAATGTTTCTCATTTTTTTCTGTCCATTTTAGCCCAAAATGCTATTACTTCCTCGGGTTGATTTTCACAAGTTTAGAAAGTTCTTTAGGTAACTATCCACTTGGGTCGTTCTTTTCAAGGAATAATTCATTCTAGTAGTAGCAGTTCAAAGACAAGTTAGCAAAACTAAAATCTACCATTTCATTCTATCCATTCGAAATATAATTATGAAAGTCAAAATGGGTCTGGTCATCTGTAGCAATGTGAACTAGATTTACAAAGCAAATGGTACCATTACCATCATAATGGCAACAAGATGGTCTCACTTAGTCCCTTATTTCCCTATTGATTTTGTTATATAGTAGTTCTCTAAGATCTCAATCAAAAAAGTCATGCTGCTGTTGTATGGCAATTGTTGCTATTTAACATAACATTTGTTTACTCTGCAGTTTGTTCCTGAATCAAGTAAAACTGTCGCTGCAAGATTGATTTGATTAATAGAACTGAAAAACTCTTGGGCAGAATGACAAATTGCTGGAAGAAAGAGGTGACAGGTGCTCCCCATATTATACTGCCTCATTATTGCTAATACAATAAGTATGAATAAGTATGAATAAAAACTTGCTTATACTGTCAAACAATTTTTTTGCTCTCTTGTATCTTGAACACAGGTATTAGACATTTCCCAGCATAACATCTTTCTATTTTCAAGAAAAGCAAGTCTCTTCAAGTCAATCTTTTGGGGATTTATTACTAGAATTCCTTATTTAAAAGACTGTACAAATTTGTATATGTTCACAGTGTCTCTGAGTGGATGACATGAACTCCAAAAAACACAGAATAAATCGCTCAGTTCTATTCTGAAAGCTGAATCCTGACTACCATCTTTAAGATGACTCACACACTTCTGAATTGGAAAAGATTAATGCTACAACACTGGAGGATGCCTAGAAATTAAATAACCAGTTTAGTCAGGAGTAGAGCTTTCCGATCATCGATGCTGGAAAGCACCAAAACACCTTCCCTCTAAAATTGAATCCTGGAATTAGCTTTTCGCACTTCCACAAACTGGGCTTGGCTTCTGTGAAATGAATGGATCAGTCCTCATCACTGGTGTCCAAGGGACTGTTGCCCTTCAAGTGCACAGAAGCTCTGAGCCATGGACAGCAGCAAAAAAAAACAAGGCTTTGTGTTCAAGATGAAATGAATCTTGCAGAAGATTGCCATGACAGACATGATTATGCAGCCGTCCAGGGAAGCAGCCAGATAATAAGCTCATACAAATAAATAAATACATATATATATAAATACATAATATATATATAATATATATATATTTCCCTGGTCAATAATTCTACGTAAGCATTTGATAAATACTCAGATGCTCCAATAGTGCAGACTACAGCCAGGGGACCATTCCCTGCGCAACAGAGAAACAGCAGTAGAGACTGACTACACCTGAGAGACTCATTAAACGAGAGGATGTCGTAATTCAAGAGTTTTAATGAACCTAACAACCTAATAATAAAGAAAGAAACAACAATTTCCTTTCTAGAAAGTGTTTCCAATATAGCACTCAATGCCTCATTTTTGTTCCTTTCAGCATTGCTTCTTTCTCCAACAAATGCAAATTCTGAGTGACAGAAAAGTACATTTCTCTATCTGCCCTGCAGCTCACACTGTGACTGTGCAATCAATGGCAAAGTCTTAAATGGGGGGAAAAGAGAGATACAAGAACAGGAGAGTGAATAATGAATACCATACAAAAATATATGTCCTTGTATAGCCTCAAGCTTCAAAACAAGAAAAGTAAGGGCTGTGAACAAATGCAAACATTCAAGAGGCAGACAGCCGCTTCTTACCAGGATTTTTTTTTTACCTTGCTTCTTTTCTGCATCCTTGGCAACTATCTGTGTACCATCACTACTATTTTATTATATGACATGATATCGAGTAAACTGGGTCAGCACAATGAATATGACCACAAGTACTGCCTTGATCATAAGGTATGCAAAAATATGCTTCATAAAAATAAAAACCTCATATTATTCCTACTATACAGGGGACACTCAGGTGAGCCTTGTAAATTATTTCAACTTTAATTCACACACTTTTGCTTTATCTAACAGTGGAGAATAGGAACATACTGTCAGTTGTACTTTGGATTTTAATTACCTCTCATCTGTACTCAGAGTTGCACCCCCTTAATTAAGGCAAGATAAAGCAGCTTTATGCCCTATAGGTAGGTCATTCAATCCATGTTAGGTTAATTTATGTGTAATTCAGTATACCAAAGCAAAATAGTAGCAAAATGTAGCAAAAATGTAGCATTTATGTAGAAAGTATGGAAACTCCCTGTGTGTACAAGCTTCCACTTATACCTGTTATTGAATGAACTTAGTACCTTAGAAGATTTGGAATCCTGGATTCAAAGACAGTCGTTAGCACATTTGGTGTCCACGCACAAGAGAACTTGGGGGACACAGATGCAAGCAGGGGGGAAAGAACTGACTGGCAAGGACAGCAAGGAAGAGCTTCTGATTCTGAGGAGAGGTGCAAACACAGCAGAAGTTCTCAAAAAAAAAAATCAATGTGAACTGGCTCCAATAGGAGAGGCTGGAAAGCAACAACAGACACTTGCACTTGAGATTAAGAAGCCTGTGAGAAAGTAGAAGCACTAGTTCAGAATTCAATTCCCCACATTAAAGAGACTACCAAAATACATCAGAATAGCAACATTGAAGCTGAAGGGTATTTAGGAAAGTGAAATGGAAATAAAGCTGGTTGGATACTGACATACAATAATGCATTATCAAGTAGAAATATGGTTACTTGCATAAAGCAGAAATAACTTGTGTTAGACTCAGTAAAACGTGGTTATAAGGTTTTAAAAGGTTATATTTATAGTACTGTTAAGCATTTCCAATATTTGGGCTGACAGATGAATAGATGTTAACAGAACAAGATATTTCATCATCTTTGGAAATCTATCTTCGCAAATACAAACCAAAAACCCAAGCACTATTAACACGAGTAGTCCTGAGTTTGATACCCAAAGACTGCTTCTTTAGCAATGGTGCAATGTTATTTAAATTCTGGCTTTGGAGAGTAGGAAGAACTTTACAGAAGAGCAGGCCAAAGAAAATAACCTAGTATTAAAAGAAATCAACTGTTTAAACAGTCAGGTTAAAGGGAAAGATAAAACATTAAGACAGGAACCTGGACTGGAACGCGGTTTCACATTTTACATTAAAAGTGCAAAAGCGATACAGGTTTTATATAGAAAGAAAGAGAAGTAGGTCTTCCCAAGTTAACTATGGAAATAAAGACTTCTAGAAAGCTACCAAGATTAAATAAGAGGCCATTAGAAATGCTATAGAAAGACAGACATACATAAGAAATCTATGTCCGGGAAGTCCAGAAGTGTTTGCTAAAAATGAGAACTGCTAAAAAAACAGAAACAAAACAAAACAGCCAAATTAGTCTTTAGAAGGGAAGTTGGAACAAAAAACAGAAATTTGAGACATGCATCTAGGTCAGTCAGATAGTGATCAAAGATAACATAAGGTGATAAGCCAAACAAGTGTTTTGTCTCTTTTTTCAGAAAATGGAACAGTGAATATCAGAGCCACAGCAAGAAAACTAATGAGACAGAATGAAGAGAAATGCAAATCACTACATCCTATGTAAAAGAACTCAGAGAACATGTCATGCTCCATTGATAACCCAGAAAACTGAAAAAAGTGACCCAGTAAAGACTGATATTAACTACATGTTATCACGTGAATATGAAATAGCACATAATTGCTTTTGTTAAAAATATATATATATATAATACAGAAGTGTAAGTGTGCCCTAAATACCATTGAAAAAAAGCTTCAGAATGCATTTAGAAAGTAAGTAGACTATACAAAGTCTGCACTAAATACTTTGATGAGCTAAAAAAATATATATATTCCAGATGCTGTAAATGTGGTACATCTAATATATCTGGATTTCAGTGATATAATGACACTTGAAGGAGAACAAAGACTGTACAACAGGGACATACTGGGTAAGAAACTGGCTACAAGGAAACAATGATATCAGAGAAGGGGAATTATGTAAAAAGAAAAGTGATTTGCTATTCATTTTTTTTTAATTACCGAGAGTTCATGAAGTGCAACTACAGATACAGAGATATAAAAATGATAGTGATGTGTTTTGAGGAAGTAAAACTACGGAACATGTTCCTTTTATTTCAAGTAACTCAAATAGTAAGGATGCTATCTGCCTGCCTTCTTTGCTGAGTGATCGTCAGGTCATTCAGTTGACATCCAACCAAAGACAAGCAGGACTGGTCTAGAGACCTTTCAGCTAAGAGCTTTATAAGCCTTTAGGATAAGCCAACATGGACAAAAACAGCGAGGTAACCTTTATTTTATTTAATATTGCTATATGAAGATGGACTATAATCTGGAAAAACAAATGCAAGGCTACAAAATGAAAGACTCTTGGTTTTATTTCTATCCACAAAACTAAAAATATTGAGTATTTTACCAATAACTTGGCGGCTGATATAGAACCAGAGTCTAAACAGAGCTGAATCTAAGACAGTCAAACACTCAAAATGGTCCTAACTCGTATGTCTAAAGAAGAGATGGGAGGATGAGAGGAGAATCTTATCTCCTGCCAATAGTTCTTCCATATTGATTCACCAGCTGAGGTGAACTAATGATAATTAAGTCGAAGTCAGAAATCAATTACATTTAGGTGACATGCATCATTAATACATTAAAACTATCAAACAACTGCCTTTTTCCTTTATCCAATACATATTTGCAGTTTAAAAGGTGTATGGTAAAATAATCACACATCTTTGGCTAACACCTGCAGCGATCCCAAACCCTTGTTCTGGCACAAACTTACCAAAACTCTATACCTCATTCCAAAGATAAAATGACCTATTAAAAGTCAAAGCTCTCTCTTAAGAATGAGAGAAATATCTGAACAACATCAGGTCTTCTTTTTGTGTATACAATTGCATTTTAACTATAGGCACTTTTGTAATTTATTTTTTTCCCATGCCTAAGTCATCAGAAAGCTATTGTAAAGTGCTGACCATATATTTTATAGGCTGCTTCAATGATTTCGTCTCAAATTAGTACACTTTCAAAAAGCAGATTACTAATCCCAGATGGTACACAAAAGAACTCTAATTTATTGGAAGAACTTCTATGAAAACAAAGTTGATTTAAACAGATAGATAAATTAGCATCACTAGAAACAGCTGTTTAAATCCAATTTTATGCAGGAGAAAAAATACAGACAGACAAAATATTTTCTCAAATTACTAAGTGATTCACAATACATATACGCTATACAAACCAAAATAGGGACTACAGAAAGTGATGGAACTGGTAAATTTCATCAAAACCAACAATTTAAAAAGTCAGTATTTCTGACAGGGTAAATAAAGCAAGGTAGGAAAGGGCTCAAGTAGATTACAGTTATTTAGACTTACACTTTTTCAATAAGAGATGAAAATATATTCTTGGCAAGCTCCTGGAGATGTGGGGGTGAAAAAAAAAAAAAAAAGTCCACTGAGCTTAATCCTTTTAATAAGGTTTTTATTAAAGTTATAAGAAAATAGTAAAATTTGGCCTCTAAAAAACATTCAGTGGTGATGATAATGCTGAACACCCATAAACACTTAGCCAAAAGAACAATTCCGAACCAAACTGTTTAGTATATATGAAATGAACACCAATTCCTAGATCAACACAGTCACATGAGTTAAAATAATAATAATAAAAAACAATCAGCAGCTCAGGCAGAAAATTACTTTGGTATTTCACACTGAAAACTTCATGAAAAAGGATTTCTTGTTAGAAACTCATTCAGGGGATTTAGCAATTGCAGTAAGCATACCGATAAGATTTTATGGAAAGCATGAAAGTTAAGCAGCACAGTTCCAGGATAAAATGAAGTCACTTAAATGTACAATTGTGAGGACATGTTAAAAAGGGCTAAAATCTGAAAGTCATAAGAAAAGCTGGAGTCAGAGGTCAAGGAGAGATGCATTCAATCTCTGGCAAAACTGCTTGGGTAGGAAAGAGGAGCAGTATGGTGCTGGAAAGGGCAAAACGCGCACGTTGCACGCCGGGTGCACCTGGAAGCCACACGCGAAGCCCCGGGAGACGCAGGGGAGCAGCAAGGTCGCTCCCGCGGCCCTGCCAGGGACAGCGCCGAGGCCCTGGGGACGGGAGGCCAAGCGGCCGCCGAGAGCACCCGAAGGAGGAGAGTCCCACCCGTGGGGGCAGAGAGCACCAAAGATCTCCCTCGCGCCATACCCGCAGTCTGCAATTAGGTCGTCCCTGCTACTGAAGAACCACTGTCTTACTCTGAAACCACGATCTTACATTGTCCCTCAACCTAGTGGTGTAATAATAGCTTCTTTCCATTCTATTCTTTCAATTTCTACTTTCCCATGCACTCCTTGCCACGGCTTTGCAAGTGGTTGTAGGGAGCTGCTCATTCTGATTTTCTCTGGCTGAGGATGAAACTTACCCCAAGCTGACAGCCAATGCGAAATGCAAATAGCATTAGGTCCTTTTAAGTCTTATTTTTGAATATTGTATTTGCTCGATGCCGTTTCATGCTTAATTGCAGAAATCTAGCAATAATAGCGGCCATCATCTTAAAGCAGTAAGCTATTAAATATTCATTTCCCCTCGATATTACCCCTATATTCGCTTCCTCAAAATCACTTTAAAATGTTATTTTTACTCATGGTATTGCAAGACACAACTAAGAGCTTAGAAAAAAGTGTTAATTATAAATAATGCTAATTTCACTCTCTTCTCTACATTACATCACACTAAAACCAAAGCAATCGGAAAAGTCAGCAATTACAGCAGTTACCATACTGTAAAAATGAACACAATATTCAGCACAATGTTGGAAATATCTAATATCTGATACATAAATATCATTTAATCTTGAATAACTTATTGGCTGCAAAACTGTTAAGACTGCTCTGGTTAATGCCTCAAAAGATGACAGCCAACATTGTAGGGCTTCCAGGCATGACTGGATACCTGAACTCTAGATAATAAACATACACAAGCATCATGAATGATCTCTGTAACAGGCCAGCTGTCTTGGCAAAACAGAGAATAAAAGCAGATGTTCTGCACAAAGAGAGAAAAATCCCCTACTGCAAAGCAAAAATTAAAACCATCTCTAAATTCTTCTAAAATAGCTAGGCTTCTATACCTAGGCTTCTTCAGGCCTTCATGAGTCTGCTACGAGATCCAGATTTTTCAGAATCAAAGATCGCACACCCATATATGTGTACGTACAGATGCAGGGGTGTGTGTATACATATATATACACATATGCATATACACCCACGCATAATTCTATGTATACATTTATACCCGCATGTATAAACGTGTGTATATTATACATGCATGTACACATACACATATGTATACTTTGAAACTCATGGCCACAAAAAACCTTAAAAAGTGTTTCCAAGATAAATGTATCTAAGCAGGGAATATTTAAAAAATAGCCTTTTTTTAATATATCTGAAGAACAATGAAGATACATTGCATAACATTAGCTATTCTAGAAGAATAAAAGACACAGGAGGAAGAAAAAAGGATCAAGCAAAGATATTGGAAACGCCACAGTTAAATATTTTTATCCATTGACCTAACCCTCTGAAAGACAGAATTCGATAAAAAACACACTAAAACAAAATAATACACAAAAGGCAGTTATCAAAAAACATTCCACTTCTGACCTTTGTTAGCCATAAGTCTGAACCATCAGCAGGAAATTAACTCAAAGTTGTGTGGTCTTAAATTCATGCTCTACTGCTGCTAACTGTAATCAAAATGAGAATTCTAAATAAGAAAAATACCTTTGTTCTGAGCATATTAAAGCAGGAATTCTCTAACAGGGGATCCAATATAGAAAGCTTCTTTAAAACATGTGTGAGGCTGTTTTCTCTCCCTCGAATGAACTACTACAAATCTGCAATTTCAGTTCATTGCAAGGTCATTGCATTGTGGTATGGAGATGAATGGGAAGATGTAAAGATGACACTGGGACTCTTCAAGTCATAAAAGTCATGTTTTTTACTGGCTTTAAAAATAGCATCCATTAAATAACAAAAATGTTCCACTGTAACATAAAGTCCATCTTCAACAACAAGTGAAATTTAAGACTGTATAATAAGACCAAGCATACAAAAGATACTGTGATTTCAATAGATTCTTCCATTGGAATTTGAGCAATGCATTCTAGGACAAACCTTTTAATTTCTTTTGCTATCACAACTTTTCAAAACACTTCCAGGTTGTGAAATAGGTATTTTTTTTCTTGGCTAAGAATAAACACGCTGTCAGTCATCAAGCAAATCATTACACAGCACTCTCTGATCTCTCATAATTCCTTTCCACCAAAGGACTGAAGCTCTTATACTCACTTGCAGGAGTGTAAAGACACTTCATTACAATCAAAGGCTCTATTTATGTAAACTTACATGGCCTGTAAGTCATTACATATGACTGTAATATTCACAGCTCCTCTAACAAAGCAAATCTTCCAATAATGCTTTTCTAGATTTGTGACAATCTCCTCATTACAAAGTAACCAGCATCAGAAACAAAGCAGTATACTGCAAGAATAAAACCACCAAGCTACACTCCGTATTCTGAAAGCAAGGGGGAAATTGCAAAGCATACCATGCAGAAGATGACACAGAATGCAGGCAGGCAAAAAGATGCCAAAACAGGCACAATCTGAAACACTACTGTACTATTATTTTACATTACACAAACACACACACACTTTAAAAAAATTACACCACATAAAAATGAATTTTTTTCTTTTGTGATATTTTTTATCGCATTACTTCACTAAAAGCACTTTAGCTATCTTTGGAACATTTCTTTTTACAGGCTATCAATTTCAAACTGGAATATTAGCTCTTAAAACAACTGTCTTTCCCCATAATCTGTATTACCATAAGGAAAGCCTCCAATCATGGACAAGATAATGTTTTTGAAACCTTGTTACATGCTGGTTCTTTTCCAAAGCAGAAATTACAGAGAGAGACCTCAAGATGTTCCAAGATCAACTGCACTCCTTGCCTACCTTGTTACATCAATCATCCGCAAGCTCCATCCAAAAGCTAATCAAAAAAGCTCGCAGGAGGGAACCGGCCTGGAATTTGTTAGAGAATTTCCTCATAGCAGTGCTGGTTATTGCCAGATTTCTACGTAGCAAGTGCTCCTTCATGTGACACGGCGCATGACACTAACTCATGTACAACACAGACAAATATAAAAAAAAGGATGAAAATATAGGGAATTTTGACAAGAACCTTTTTATGCTGTGAATCTTGCCTACAAAGACTTTAACTAATTAAGTCATATCCTTTTCTATACTAAACTGTCACAGGCTTTGGTTAAAAAACAAGAATGAAAAACTAAATTATTCCTGTTCTCTTAAAAAAAAATCTGCTATTACCTGAATTAATACTGATCAAAAAGATGAAATGGAAGCTACAACGATCAAATAAATATTTTGCATTTTCATTTATTTAATCCAGGAATAATATCTGAAGTCTATTTCCTGTTCTAACTTATCACCATAAAATGTGAGTTATTTAAAAGTAGAAGAAAACCACTTTGGCATAGAAGTTTTGTTTAGAATTAATGACAACCAGGGGCCATGAAAAATCAGAACAGAGGTAGAACATTCCCGGGGCAACAAAAGGAGATTCTTTTACGGTCATGCATCTGCCTGCTGAAAGCAGAGATATTAATAAAAAGGCTGCTGAATATATTGCTATTTTGATATTTTAGATTATATAGAGGTTGACAGAGAATACAGAGTGCTACAATAGACGCCTCTCTATTAAAAACTCCGTTGTATATCTTCCTTACTAACACTTGCCCTGCAGGGAAAAAAATCATTCTCTAAAGAACTTAATTAACAGCAAGTTTAACACAGGGTTTCTAAAGCGCTATCAAGTTTTCATGCGCAGTAGCAAAAGCAAAATAATAAAGATTAAAAAAGCAACAGGGGGAATTTAATCTATTTTCACACACAAAAATGTTTAATACCTCCCTCTTTCTTCCTTGGGGAAGGAAACGTATAGCTCAGATGAACACCACATCCACCACACAGACCTAACCCACCGGTCCGCAGGATGGTGTTGGATACACGATGGGTTCTTTCCTAAGCACTCAGGCTTCTCTTTGGATGTCGAAGGAGTTATTTCTGGAATTATGAAAATTTTGCAAATCTCTTCCCAGGACCTTTCTGACATCCAAACTTTGATGAATAGCTCCCACACAAGATTGCTCATTCCAAGAAGGAAATTTCATGTTCCTTTTCCTCAGTGGCAGATAAGCTATGGACTGCCCACAGCAATGATTTAACACATTTTACAAACACACTGGCACATCAACCATTTGCTCTAAATTCAAAAGAGCCTGACTTTTTTTTTTTTCTCTCCCTGGCATGACCCTTTGCTTCTCAATAAAACAATGGACCTTTGTCAAAATAAACTTTTAGGATCTGCTCTAAACCACAGCTCCTCAGTGTCACAGGCTGCTGAGGTTGTTCCTAGAATTACAGTCAGGAACAGAAACTGCCCAGAGAAGGTGGAGTGTGAAATCAAGCACTGCAAAGTTAGCAGATGTCAGAGTCACTGCCAGGGGCAACATGCAGGAAGCCCAGGCTATTAATTTGACCTGGCGCCACCCATATGTATCTTGATATCGTTTTTAGCACATGATCACATCCTCTCTGACCTGCTTAAAACAACTGCTCCCCCACCCCATATCTTCATTTACTAATTATTTGGTATTTTGTTTCCTTCTCAAAGTACCCCCTGAGGCCTTATACGCCGATCCGATGTTCTGGTGTTTCTGCGGAGGCAGAATCCTTGCTTTCCTGCTGCATTATTCCATGCGGCTCGGTGTTATATCACCCCAGCTGGTTTATGAACCACAAAAACACATCTACAGGGAATCATCCCCAAGATTTAAGATGGAGGAATTGAGGCACAGAAAGGCAACACTATTTAAGAGTTGTGGAGCATATTTTCCAGGCTAGGATTTTATATAATATTTTAATTAATTGAAAAGGTTTATATTTACTCAACACAACATTAGACTGAATTCAGTTGCACCCAAAGGCATGCTGCACTTTTGCTAGTCAAATTCCATGTTCTCAAGTTGAAGCAAAAGGAAAAAAAAAAAACCACAATTAGTGACCACCTATAGAAATTCTGATTTTAAGTGAATCGTCAAAAGAAACATGGAAAAGGTAGGAATGGAATCCAGCTCCCAGTGCAAGACTGAGCTGGACTCTATAATTAAATTCTAAAATAAAGTCAATGATATGGCTGCTAGTCAAATATACACAGGGATGAAAAATGTAGGTCATCAAGCTAAAAATATAAGAAACACAGATGAAGGGCTAAAATGTTGCCACTAAGAAAAAAAAAGAAAGAAAGAAACAAAACACCCTCTCCCTCCACTTGCAAAAAACCCTACAGTTCTGTATATTAGAAGAAACATCCCAAAAGCAATTCTACATCTCCATGCAATAGTCAGCCAAACAGCAACCTATTGAAGGAGAAAGCTTCACACAGTATTTGAAGCTCTACTGATACCACGTGTGGCAAATTCCAGTAAGCCAAAAACTGACCGAGAGGAACACTCACATGAGAAGATGTAAAGCTGCTAGGAATTTTGGCAAATGTTATGCTTCTGAAGTACAGCTACAGCGCTGGAAATGACAAGCATTTAGGACACTGACAGCTGGGACTCAACTTCATAAAGACAAAAATACCATCTTTGTAGGATATTGTAAAAAACCTAAGCCAGAAGCATTCTAGATTTAGCTCTTGGGACAGCACATGTTTAAAGAAAATAAAATAATCAAAAGTGAGCAAAACCTACTGGCTGAGTCAATGCAATGTCTCTTAATTGTGTAACCATCCTGATACTGCTGTCTAACTGCATTAACAAAAGCTCTGTGCTACAAAGGGTTTCAAAAGCAATGGCAAGTAACAGAAAGTTCTTACTCATTTTATTATTTCATTAATTTCCTGAATTTTATATAGAACTTTTACTAGGTAGAACTATGACAAAAGTCTTCTATATTATTATCAGTCAACCTGTGATTTTTGTACTGTATCCTTACATCTACCACAGGATATAAGAGAATTCTCTAAAATAACAGGAAAAATACTAAGACCGAGAATACGCACCTGCTTTGGAGTTGTACACATTTTATTATACAGACAAAACTGTAAAACATATTATTAATCCAAGAAGTTAGAATCTGTTTTCATCAATGTTATAATACAGAAATCCATTTAAATCTCTCTTTTGTTAGATAAGGAAGTTGACTAATCATCATAACAAACTAGCAAAGGAAGGATCCACTTCTCCATCTCTTGATATCTTTAAATGACGGGTGGATATCCTTTTGGCCATACACTTTAGCTAAGCACAAATGCATCTCATCAGGTAAGTGGGTCCGTTTTTAAGATAATTGAATGAAATATAAAGACCTGTATCATGCAAAAGAGGTCAGATCAGATGATTTAATGCTTCTTTCTGGACACAAAAAGTATGAAGGACTGATCCTAAGAAAATCAAGTAATAAACAAATCATTAGGATCAATTAAGTCAGGTTCACACTCAAGGATCTCAACACCTTTCCCTGTTCTCTTTGCTTCCATCTGGTGGCTGTATCACATGGGAGAACACCCAAATGTATCCACTCACCCTCCTTCCTTACACTCACAGAATCACAGAATAGCTGAGGTTGGAAGGGACCTCCAGGTATCATCCAGTCCAACCCCCCTGCTCAAGCAGGGACACCTGGAGCACATGACACAGCGTCCAGGCGGGTTTTCAAGATCTCCAAAGGAGGAGACTCCACAACCTCTTACTCAAATGCAATCTGCTATGTCCTCCCTTCATTATTGTCTTCCTCAGATGCTCCGTTCTCTTTAAAAAAAAAAAAAAAAAGAAAAGAAATCCCAATTAGAGTATGTTTTGTTTGTAGACACCTTTAACACAAATCATGTCTATTCAGCAGTTCTCTTCTTTAGTAACCATCTTCTGCTCTTAGGCTTTTTCCAAAGGCAAAGTCAAGTTACCCTCTGAGAATACGACGCCTTTGCTGGCAGCAGGCAAGGAAAATTTAATTCAAAGTGAGATAATCATTCTGAAACAAGTTTACTCTTCATGGCATTCTTTGTGATAAATAATATTACACTAACCTCTCTCACAGAAGAAGCTTATGCTTCTAAATAAAAACAATCACTTCTGAAGGCAAGTTATCATTGGGCCTAAAAAATAGCATTTAAGTTGTAACCAGATTGAAACAGATATTTAAGGTGTCTCTTTTCTCAAATGCCGTAAACTTCATCACGAAAGCAAGTTTCTAAATATCTCTGAGGATCATGGTACATTAGTTCCACATAAACCAATTTAATGATGACAAGGATTTATCAGTTTGTTTTATTGCAATGTAAAAACAGAAGTAAATAGCAGTAGAATGATTTTAAAAGCTGTTAATTTCAAAGAAAAATCTCATTAATACATCACAGCCAGGAATTTACATATCTATAGTTATCAACAGGATATTCAATTACAATAAGAATATGTACAAGAATCCTGTTTAGGAGAAATGGCTGAAATGAGCTCGCTGGAAGCAAACTCCCCAGTTACTGTGACCTCTACAGAGCTCAGCAACACTGAAACCAGGTAGTGAAAAACGAAGCCCCCCTGGCCACAACTCTACACGATAACTGCATGTTACGCACACCCGCGCAGAGAGCTTTTGTGGCTCCTTCTCAAACCAAACGCATGCCGGGCAGGAGGTAAGTACCTCCACCACACACAGAAGAAAGCACATGCTGCCTCTCCCCAGCATAAGCTCCTATAAAAAGGAAATGAGAAAGAGCTAATGTCATATATCCCAAAAAACACCCTGGGCTGCCAGCTGCTATAAGGTGGTTACTGTAGCAGGTAGCAGATGCAAAATGTTTATAGAAATCCTCTGTTACGGTTCTTGTTGTTCCAGTAGAAAATAAGGTGAAGAAGAACTGAAAGAAAGATCAATCATTTAATTATATATATATAATTTTTAAAAAAGATTTATATATACATGTAAATATGCATATATACATATAGATATGTATACATATACAGACATACACACACATGCACAAACACACATACATAAAATCCCTTTATTATCACTACGTGTCCAGTGGGAGGGTCTCAAGAGGACCAAGGCAGACTCTTCTCAGCGGTGCCTGGGGACAGGCCAGGGCAGCAGGTACGTTACCCTTCCTTGCATTCAAGTGAAACCCAGGAAATTTATTCCATTGGAACGCAAGGAGATGCCTTTTCACTGTGAGGGTTGGTTAGGACTGCCCAGTGAGATGGCACCGGCACCATCCTCAGATAAAGCAAAACTTGAGCAGACACAGTGCTAAAGCTGGCCACCTGCTTTAGGTGGCTTGGGGTGGGGGGCTTGGACCACATGATCTCCAGACCCTTCTAATCCAACTTCTCTGTGACCTGTAACAAGCAGAAAGGTCTTAAAAAGCTACTTTGGAAATTATTCATTTTCAGTATCTATATTAATTCTGAAACTTTAGCAGGGGAACCCGGATAGTCTGGCTGCAGCACCACCACTCTTTGGCAAACCAGCAGCAATGGTTTTCTTACTGAAGCTAAAAGTCACAAGTACCATTCACAAAAATATGTTAACATTTTTGTTCAGTTCAACAGTTAACAATAACTCCTGGTAAGCCAAAGGGTGTAGTCTATTAAAAAAGAAGTCCTGGCTTTGTTTCTAATCTCAAAAACCTAACAGGAAAGGCTGTCTGTCACCAGCTATGCAAAAAGTCTTCTAAATTTTTAAATCACTAGCAAAATCACCACACTGAATGAGTGTTTTTTCTCCAGTTACTGCAAGTCTTCCAGACATCATATTTAGTGTAACCTACAATTGAACCTTCTTCTTAACAGGACTGAAAGAATAAACATAGCTTGAAAAGAATAGCTGCCATCTGAACAGTCACCACAGCTCTCAAAGCGAACGGTTCCCCCAGGAAGCAATCAGTGAGAAACGCAGAGCACACGGTGCTCTCCTCAAATGCTGCGCATATGTAAGCTTGAGTTTAGTCATGAAATACATCCTACTTATTGTTTAGGTTGCATATTTACAAATCATAAAGAGGCCATCATTGCATTTGTTTCAATTTTACCAAACTCAATTAGACATGACCTTTATGAGAAAGAAAACTGATTATATACGCAGACATCTGTTTATAGACTGTGTGTCCAGTATGTTTTAAATAAACTCTGAAAATTACTAAAACCCATGTAGACTAGTCCACCTCTTAACTAATAAAACTGTCTAATCTCTTCTACAAATAGTTCCATTAGGAATATAGATTATATAACTAAACATCATTCATTTCTGAAGGCCAAAGACAAAAGCCACTTTGTTAAAAAGAAGTAAAAAAAACATAATTAACAATATCATACATTGGAAGAATTGTTTCTTCAGGGCATGTGTTTTTGACGTTGAGCAATGAAAAACTGTTAATATTACTAATAAAGAAAAAAAGGCAAATTAAATATAGAGCAGCATAATGTAATTACACTAATTGTGAAATTTAGTAAATAAGATTATATTTTCTGCTGCAATTCTGCCATGTCTGATATAACTTACAATGCAATGAATTAGGAAACTCATTTTGATGACAAGGCTAAATTCCTGAAATAAGACCTGTGCCAAAACCATCCATTCTTCACTCACCAAAAATGACTGACACACCCAATAAAATCATTTGGGGTCATTTTTGCTTCAACAGGAGTTGTTTGCATCTCTCCTGCCTATAAACGGAAAAAAAAAAAAACCAAAAAGGAGAAAAAAAAAAAAAAAAAAAAAACGGAAAAAGCAGAGCAGAGTTTGCTATTTACAGTAACTCTGAAGAACCCCTGGATCTGGGCTCTTCACACTCCCACTCTCCAAAAAGCAATACTACAACGTGTCCTCTATATATTTATTAAAAAAGGTGTGCCACAAAAGTGACTTATCCACTTCCTGATATTCAACCGTACTTTCTCTAATATCACAGAACCACAGAATGGTTGAGGTTGGAAGGGACCTCCAGAGATCATCTAGTCCAACCCCCTGCTCCAGCAGGGACACCCAGAGCACGTGGCACAGGGTGGCATCCAGGCACGTTCACCACTTATAATGTCCCCACTGGACTGACTTTCAAAGAAACACATTGGTTCTACCCGTGGTAAATGGTAATTGCCACGTGTAAATTAGCCACCATTTGCAACTACAAAAGGGCAGGGGGAGAAAGGAAATCAGACACCATCAATCATCATGTCACTGCATGGGCATCCACTTCTGCTACAGGCATCCCCTGTCCCTCTGGCACTGTGCTAGCTGGACATGCCATCTGATTCTACATTATGTATTAACTGCAAGGCCTGTAGCATGTAAAATTGCACCTATCCTGTCTCAAACTGGTAACATATAGTTACATATACATTTTTAAATGCCTTTTCTCTCTACTTCTGGTGAAGTCTGCTCTACATTTCTTTTTACTCTTCTCTCAAAGGGCCAGTATTTGCAGCCTTAACTTTCCATCTCTCTTTTCACTTCCCAACAAATAGTCCAACTGCACAATTAGGTGATAATCCTGAAAAGGGGCATTTTAAGAATTCTGAACAGCACCTACAAGCGAGATAGCTTAATAAAGCTGGCAACTTCACAGGTTTCTGCAATACAGACATCCTAGCACAGAGCTTCATCACACCAAATGCCACAGATCGTAGCCACAAAGAATACTCCAAGATCTTCCAAGATTCCTTTCATTTTATTATCACCAGAAAGTACAGCTAGAAATCTGTGATCCAAACAAGCCTATCATTCAGCAACTGGGAATCAAACTGGTAAGCTGGAAAGTAGAACTGAGCCCTTTCAGAAGTACAGGTAGGTTGGCCACTTATGTGATTAAGATGAAACAGATCAGCTAAGCTCCAGCTCCACACGTATTCTAAAAAGGAAAAAGGAAGCTACTAGGATACAGACAAAGCAGGATGTATAAGCGTGGTAATGGAAGATAAACAATAATAAATAAAATCTTGATTATTTATATTCCATTTTCAGATATCAGCTTATCAGAAAGCCCTGAAGACTCCAGTATGTTCATCAGAACCACAAGCCCAGTAACACAGTAATATTTTCAGGAGTCTTACAGCATACTACCAATGAAGAAAACTTAGTGATCAAGAAATTCTGAATAATTAGTTACATACTATAGTATACAACAGACTACTCTTTTCATCATATTTCTTTTACGCATGCTCCTGCAGACCTGAGCGTAGCACCAATCCTTGTGTTCAAAGTTACACTGAACAGGACGGAGCTCTGCACAAGTATAATGTGGTGTCATTCACCAAGGCAGCTGTCATATTCTTCATCATGATTATGCTCTACTGAGGAGCTCAGGACAAAACTTCACAAGAATCTGCATCTAGATGTCAATAACTGGGGAGCAGTCAAATAAAATAGCCAAAAATGAGTTTTCTTTCAAATATGTTAGCATATAAACATTCTATGAACATCTCTCCTTCATGGGTCTTTACAGATGATTCTACTTACTTTCCTATACAAGCTTTCTATGAGTTTATAGAAGACATTTTCTAAGCCCTTCAGCTATGTATGTGTAAATCACAGCAAGTTTCTGGCAAGCCACCAGAAGTAAACTACCGTGCAAATAGCAAAACAGCAGCCCGGGGCTATAGGAGCGACGTGCTCAAGCTATTGCATACATCTCCCTGCGTGTATTCAGGACTAAAACCCCACTGTTAGTGTCATCTGATATGAGGAAAATGCAGAGAACTTCATTAGCAATATCCCATTTACAGTGACCATCACCTGCTGCCAACAGCGCAGCATCCATAGGCAGGGTTGCGTAGGGCTCAGGGAGTAGGGAACAAGTGATAGTGCTTGTGGGTTTTGTCATGCCAAGCCTGAGCTCATAGGTAGACATAAGAAAATGTCAGAGAAAATGTCAGAAAAAGAGGCTGAGACTTCAGTTTAGAGGTTATACAATGCATAGGCCTGCCTGAATTGTCACCACAAAAATGACAGCGAGCTTTATAACATTCTGTTTCTTTCATAACTGTTTTCTTCTGGTTCTCCTCCTCTCTTACTGCACTTTGGTTGTTCTGCTGTTTTGAAGGGAACTGTTCTCAAATTCCTTTCCTCCTTCTCCTCTGTGTTTTATCTGCAGATAATCTCATTCATGAACAAAAACTGAGGAGACCATGAATAGCAACATAAAAAGCTACTGAGAGAGCACGGCGGATGAACCACTTCTGAGATTTTTTTTTCTTCCTTGAAAACTTTTAAAAAGAGGTATGGTAGGAATGGAATAATTCTAGATTTGCCAATTACATCCTAAATGGTCTGCAAAAATAAATAGTATTAAAAAAACAAAACACAAAGAAATCAGAATTAATAAATAAATGAAGTGGCCATAAGAAGCCAACCTATTCCTAAACTGTGCAGGAAATACAAAGCTAGGACATTTGAGAAGCAGATATTAGACCGGATTTAATATGAACCTCATTATCTGCTAGAAAGGAAGAGTCATATCTATTTTAGCAATATCCTTGTAACACAAATTTGCCCAACCAGCCAAGATCTAAAGTACATCAAATCTCCTTGAACCTTGATTACAACATAATAACACAACTTAGACTTAGGAACAGGATAATAATTCATATTGCAAGAGATAGCTTCAACTTTCCAAAATATTATGTAGATGTCCACTGTATTTCACTCCAGAGTCTTTCAGAACTTTCTAATGGCCTACAAGAAAACAGACGCAGATACAAGAGAAGTCCTTGAACTAAACTCTCGGATATTTTGCTCTAGCTCTCCTGAAATTGACAGATTAGTGAACAAAATCCCCTGTTGCAGTCATTTGGAAAAAAGGTTGAAAGTATTTTAATGAAATGAAAATTGCCACAAGAGGCAAAAAGTTTTGCCCCCCCTCCTTTTTTTTTTTTTTTTTTTTTTTCCTTTTTTAATAATCCGGAAGAACTATATTACGGATAAATACAAAAAAGAGCTTTTGCACACACAAAAAACACATCTTTGGCAATATAAAAAGATAGTATAATATAAAACATGCAAAGTTAGAAAAGTTCACTTAAGATTTCAAAAGAAGGCAAGAATAGACAGCATGGGATGAATTAATGACCTGCATCCAAAAAATGCTTCTGCCTGCATATGTCAGCAATTACTCAGTACAAGTCTAATCAAAATCTTTTATTTGCAATATAATTAAATAAAAAGCAAAAAAGAACACAATTCCCCAGGTTGTTTTTTTTCTTTTTCATAACCTTGTCTTACATCAAAGCAGTAACTTTTTCCTCTTGTTGCACAATTCTGCAATTGATAATGCTCATGGAAATACCTGTATGTCTTCCAGTGGAAATGACACTGGCTAGAATTCAAGTGATAATGTATTTTCTTTTTCAGAAGAATATAGGAACTATAATAGACCCCCATCTCTAATGTAGGAAGTCTTCATCAAGTCTAAAGTTATATACTTTAAAATATTTTCTTTATATACTTTTTATACTTTATACTTTTTATATACTTTTTATATACTTATATACTTTTTATACTTTTTAATATACTTTATAAAACACCTCCCAAGAATAAAAACACACTTTTTCAAATCAAAATGAAATATTTCAGATAATATCTTTTCAAACCATTTTTTGTTTTCAAGTATATTTAATATTCATGAATATTATCTTTCTTTTAAAAATCTATGATCAAATATTCCTAAATTCACAGAAAGTCAAAGTGCTTTCTTCATAAAGTTGACCAGATTAAGAGTTTCAGAGAATCTAGGTAATTAAAAAAGAACATTATGTTCTTCTAAAGGACAAATTTAATGCAAAGCACAAATCTATAAACCTTCAAAACAAACCACCATGAGCAATCTATAAAAGTATAATATAAACAGATCTGTATTGTTTCTGTCCACTATATTTTTTGCTAACGTTCAAGTGACCAAAATCATTATTTGTTAATAAGTTTCAAAACTGTGGAAAAATTTATCTTTGTCAGCGAACTGAAGCAGAGGTAAGATGCCTTAAGTACTAGGACACTGTCCCTATCTTTTGCTCATTTTCAAAATACATCTAAGTGGTAATCTCAAAATTGATATGAAATATATTTGTCAGACAAAAATGATACAACTTTATTTTGGAAAGATCCTCCTGAGGAAGGTCACACTAACATGAAATGTGAATTTGTTTCCTCACTGTCACAAACTAGTATGTTCCTGCTTTTACACCTTACCTCAGCAAACACTACAATCAAATACACTACCAAGACTTTTCGAAGGCACAAAAAGGTTCATGACTTAGAAGTTAACCCAGATCATGCTATGTTATCTGTTTGCTTATTGAGCACCAAGTATGGAATGAGAACACTTAACTGCACAGCAGGCAAATGCAGGCAAATGAGATCTGCAAAACAGCATGTCTAGAGCAGGTTGCTTAATTACCCAAATTACTTATTAGAACATTAAGGTTATGTATAACAATTACAGTCATGTCACAAGATGATAAAATGTTATCTCGTCGTCAAGTCAATTTAGAAGTTATTTCTCACACAAATCCTCACAACCTGTTCCCAAAATACTTCAGCAGTTTAAGAGATAAGCAAGCTCCTTTACATCTGCCATTTGGCACTAGTCCACTGTCCTTCCACTAAATTCAGTATCATTCCGGCAATTTTTTGCCAATACTTTCAGCACATGCTTTCCTCAACCATGACATTTCAACTCTCAGGTCTACCTTGTGAAGTTGAGGTTTCTATTACCCATTTTCACTCCAAGCATAGTAGTAGGTTGGTAGAATCTGTTTAGATATATTGAAAATATTTACCAGTTAAAAATATATCATTGGTTAAAAATATATCAGTTCACAGAAATCACGGAAGAGTTGGGGTTAGAAGAGACCTCTGGAGATCATCTGGTCCAAGCCTCCTGCCCAAGTAGGGCCATCTAAAGAAGTTGGCCCAGGACTGGTCAGATTTTGAGCATCTCCAAGGACAGAGACTCCCACTCTCGGCAATCCGTTCCAGTGCTGTCACTCCCCAAATGAAGAAGCACTTTCTCGAGTTCATGTGGAATTAATTTCCTGCATCCTGTAGTTTGTACCCATTGCCTTTTATCCTGTGACCCTGGGCACTACTGAGAGGAGTCTCGCTTTGTCCTCTTGACATTCTCCCATTAGATATTTACACACAGTAATAACATCTCTCCTCAACTGTCTCTTCTCCAGGCTGAAGAGTCCCAGCCCTCTCAGCCTTTCCTCATAGGAGACATGTTCTAGTCCCTCAGCGTTGTGGTTGTCCTTTGCTGGATTTGGTCAGGAGCTCCATGCGTTTCTCACACTGGGGAGCCCACACTGGGCACAGGATGCCAAATGTGGCCTCATCAGGGCTGAGCGGAGGTGCAAGGGTCAGCTCCCTTGATCTGCTGGCAATGCCCCTCCTATTGCAACCCAGGATGCCACTGGCCTTCTTGGCTACAAGGGCACATGGCTAGCTCATGGGCACCTTGTTGTTCACCAGAACTCCCAGGTCTTTCTCGCCCAGCAGGCCAGCTCTAGCCTGCTTTGAGGTTATTCCTTACCAGGGGGAAGAAATTCATACTTCCCTTTATTGAAACTCATAGGGGTTCTCTCTGCCTATTTCTTCAGCCTATCCAGGTCCCTCTGAATGGCAGCAGAGCCCGCTGGTGCATCAGCCAGGCTTCCCAGTTCTGTCACCAGCAAACGTGCTGCAAGTGAACTCCATCCCTTCATCTAGATCATTAATGAAGCTGTTGAACAGTACTGGCTCCACTAGCAACCCATGGAGGCACCACCTCCAGCCAAATTTTGTGCCTCTGATTACACCCCTCGAAGTCCAGCCTGTTTTCAGTCCAACTCACGGACCATTTATCTCGCGTACAACAACTTGTCTGTGAAGATGTTGCAGAAGCCAGCGTCAAGGTAAACAACATCCACTGCTCTCCCATGATCCAAGAAGCCAGTCATCCCATCAGAGAAGGCTAACAGCTTAGTTAAGCACATTTTGTCCTTTGTAAATCCATGCTGACTATCCCCAATCACCATCCCGTCCTCTGTGTGTCATGAACCAGATGCTTAGTACTGCTAACACTTATCAGAATAATTGATTCCCTAAGTACTTATAAACCAAAAGAAGCATTCAGGTTTTCACATTACATTCATTTTTTAAATAAATCTCTCACCAATACTGCTGAAATTCATTGGAAGATCATAAAAAATACATTCACATTTTTAGAGATGAATGCTTGTAAGTAAACATGTAAGTACTTCACAACTTTTAGAGGTTTCAAGTCTGGTCTTTCATTTTAGCTCAAAATATCTTAAGATGTCAGATTCCACCGTGTACAGGTGACCCAAAAAGCTTCCCTAGTGGCAGAAGATGGCTACAGATATTAGTCCTTCCCCAGCCATATGTCAAGACAGCCAATATGTAACAAAGCAGAATTTCCAAGAAACTACATATGCACCCTTCTGAAAAATCAGGCAGCCAGGAACTAAACACCTTTGTCAGAATGACTGGTCTAGCCTCCCTCTAGCCACCAAAGAAATGGCAGGTGTCAGCAAGCTGTTCCTATCTGCCTTTTGTCTTCAGTGAGGAATAAGGGGGTTTGACCCTTCCCATATTAGAACTAGGTGTGTATTCTGGGTTACAGCTTTTCTGTGGGAAAAAAATTATGTCCAGAAGCCCAGTACCAAGAGCTTCCACAAAGCCCTCAGGATTTGCAAGAGACAGACAGATGAATTGTCTTGGTAAGCAATAAGCAAATCATATGTTTACTAATGGAGCAGGATTTTTCCTACTAATAAGAAAATACATTTATATCTAGTTGGTTATTATGAACTGAATTTAATTAATCTTTTTGCACAAAGAAGGGCATGCTTCATAATAGAATTAGGTTTTTCATATGCAGCAGGATTGGAAAACACCATCTGGTCAATTTGGTAACCTATTAAATTTTTCATGTCATTCTCCATTAATTACCTTTCCTAAAACATCAGTGAATATTTATAGATTGATTTATTCCCACACTAATAGCCTATGAGGATAATTTCACAATCTAGACTTTAGGTCCCTTTTAAAACTATTTTATCTGAGTCACCAGCAGCCTTTCCCCTCCCCTGACAAGCTAGAAAGGGCTTTCTAACATTGTCTATTTATAGTTGCAGTTATAATGCAGTAATGCACTTACACATTATATTCTACGCAACACACAGTACAAACTCCTTCCTCTCCCTACCCCCAATACTGCTGCATTATTAAGAAGGACAAGCAAAACAACAGTTTCAAGTGTTTTTAGGTACTAACATCCTAGCATCTTATAGTTGTATTTATCAGAATAATGGTAGCGGAATGATCTTTGGAAATTATCCTTCTCCAAGGAAAGATCGTTCACACATGAAGCATTTCAAATAAAGTTATATCGGCCCTACTTTGCCAAAACTTCTAATCACCAACAATTCTGGTCTTCTGAGTAATTCGAATATTTCTTGCCGCAACTTAAAGGCAGGACTTCTTGCCATATCCCAAATGACACAGAGAGCTATTTAATATTATCTTGCTATATATCCAAAGACAGTTACCATAACTCTCTCATCACTCTGGATGAAAGAGCCCCCAGCCTTTTTAAAGTCATGCCTTTTTTGAGACACCTGGGAAGAGGGAGTGTTGGAGCTGGGGGTCAAGAGGGAAAGGGAAGAAAGAAGAAATTTACATGATGAGTAAGTGGCCAGTTTTACTGGTAAGCTAAGTTTTTGAGGAAATCTAATAAGGAGAGAGGCTTAAAAATAAAATATCTAAATTCCTAAGAAATTTCTTCTCATAAAGACATAATATATACTCATAGGAAGCCAACATCCTGGAGAAGACAATATCTTTTATTACATCATCCTTATATATTGCCTCAAGCACAATGAGGACTAAAGACTAAGACAGAGTTATCCAGTAGAAACAACAGTAACAAACAGGTCTTCATGTAATTAAATACATGGCAGTTCTGATTTATGCCAAGAGTTTACACAGACATTAATAGCATTCAGCAGTGTTCTCAAATACATCCTTAAGACTTCACCTTAGGTATTTAAGAAAACTTCAGCCAAATTTGAAAAGAATAATTTGAGCTAACTTGGTTTCAGCATAGAAGAAAAACAGGACTCCACTTGTCTCCAAGAGATTTCTCATGACAGCTTAAAAAATATATATATATAAAATAAAAATAAATGAGTTTTTTTTGACTAGGTTGTTCCTCCCAGCAGAGTCCAAATCAAAAAGAATTCTTGCAAAACAATTTAAAGCATGAGCAGGAGGAAAAAGTTGGAGAAAAAAAATGGCAAGATACCACCTTAAAATATACATATCCAAAATACTTTAGCTGTAACAAACATGACTCTAGAGGCAGCCTTCACTTCATAGTATAAATTGTGCCATAAAACCACATTTCTAGAACACATCTGTATTTGGATACTGTTCTTCTTCCTTCTTGGAAAAAGGCATAGTAGGATGATGCCAGGGCGAAAAAAAAAAAAAAATGTATTATTGTGCCTGCATTCATCAGCTGGCATTTTCTTCTTTGGAAATATTTAGCTTCTGTTAAATTAAGGTATATCTTTATTAAAAGAGTGACACAGTTGCATTCACAAATATACGATCAAAAGAAACGAAGCAGATGACTGGAAGCAAGCTTTCCCAGCCAGCCTCCCATTCCAAAATAAGTCACAAATGGTGCCTAAATTTAACTAATGTCTTACCACAACAGTAAGATTGTCCCTTTAGATCTCTGTTTTCAAAAACAAACAAAGGTGTGATTCTGGATGATATTTTTGCTAACAAAAGTGCGGTTAAGCGCGACGACAGAACAGTGCATATTCAGTAGGTAACATTCAGCTGCCTCAGGGAGACATTTATTCATTTCCACAGCTGCCGAAATCCTGCCAGTGACCTGAGAATCCTTGATTTAAATAAGGGCAGCCAGAGACACAGTACTATATAGGAAGGGTCAGTAGCTCTGAAATGCAGTTGCTCCCATCGGTCAGAATGAAGTTTGGACATAGTGACCTTCACAGCAAGGTTCATCTTCTTTCCCAGGCTTGTGCAAGAAAAATAAACGCCAGAGATGGCAGGGGGCCTTGACAGCTTGCTGAAGAAGCAGACAGTGCTAATTCGATTGGAGAAATAAAACAAAACAAAAAAAAAAAAAACACACACACCCACTACACTAAGCTACCATGTAATAATGCAATAGTAAATAGCAACAGAAAGCAAAAGTAGATATGCTTCTTCCCCTCCCCACAATTATTTATGACAAATAAGTTCTCATACCTACTGATGAACACAGCAGAGGGAAATCTGCACTGCAGCAAAAATTATTACCCTGCATTGTCCATCACGCACATGCTTGACCAGAGACTCTCGTTGTCTGTATCTGATCAACAACGGGTTCTTTTACAACTACCATATACAGTTAAACAATACTTTTAAGTTGTTCATACCGCATACCAAGATCCGGGGAGTTTTGGAGGTCACTTCGCTATCCCACAAATTTGACTGTTCACATGCACTTAATTCAAGTAACTTCCCTTATGCAACTTCCTTAAAACTTCAACAAGCTGAGGATTTACTGTTAAAAAGTGTTTTTATTTATAGCAATTTTTACAAAAACAGCATTTAGACTCTGTTAGTCAAGTATTCTGTAAAATATATCACGTACTTTGTTAAGTGCAGATTATATATCAAGTCATCCTGTTTTCTATAGCACAGCAGTCATCCACTGTGCAGGAACATTTCTGACACGGCCTGCGACCTCCAATCTCACCCACTCCCAGCTGCATTTCGTCATCTGCAAACACCATCCCCACACCCTCCCCAATGTCTTCCCATCACCCCATCATGGTGAAATCCCGCAAGGAATCAGTTGTATCACGCTCGAGACGAAAGATGCCTCAACAGTAGCAAGCAAGTGCCACCCAAAGAGCCAAATGCCTCCCTCTGCCAAAGCACTCGCCCCAGCACAGGGCCTCTCCCTCTTACTGCTCTCCTCATGCTATCCATGGCATTTCCCTTCTCTATTAGACATGAGGCAGACAAAAACAAAAGCAACTTTAAGGGATTTATTTGCAGCACCTGGAGAAATAAGAAGCAAATTCTGGTGGCAAGACCACCACAGGACAAAATGAATGCAGTCCTTTGCCTCTGCCTTTCCCATACCTGCAGCAAGGCCGAGAGCAGGTCTGAGCAAAACAAATAGGTGGTGCTGCCCCTTGCAGCTTTCTGAAAGGCAGAGGAGGGAAAAACATCAGCCCTAGGAATGCCACAGAGGCGAACAAGCCTGTTCAAGGTGTCTGGGAAGACGGGAGAAGGAAAGACAAAAAACAAAGGTAAGCAAACCAAAACACAGCAGCAGAAGTGATGTAGGAGGTGGTTTGAAAAAATAATAAAAAAAAAAAACCATCACTCCCTGGTTAGGGACTTACTGTCTAATAATTTACACACAGAAAAACTGTGCTAGAACAAACAGCAGGATTGATACATTCAAGACTTCCAAAATAACAGAAATGCCAGCATGCCTTTGCAGCTTAAATTCTGACACCCTTAACTCCTGGTTCTCTTTCTTTCATTCATTTATCTTCCAATGCAACTTTTAGTCTTGAGCCCCCCTGCCCCAACTTCCCCCGGAGCCAAACTTCACCCAGTGCTGCAGGTGGGACTGTGCTGGAGATCAACTCACCTGCTGTTCTGCACAAATAATGACACTATGTTTGTTCCTCAATGTGCCAACTGCCAGGAGTTGGCCACATTACTCAGCGTGTATTTTATTTTGCTCCTAGACTTTTTTTTTTTTTTCCCCTTGTCTTGAGAAGAAGCATGAACAGTAGCATTTTATCTGGCAAGGTACCTGTAGGTTGCATATGTTGCTGCGTGCTAGAGAACACAAGGCCAAAGAAACGCACCCTGAGCACGAGACAGAAAAGCTTGCGGCCTCCTGCCTGTGTATAACAAAGATCCAGACCAGGCCGCTCCACCTCATCTGCAGACGCCCTGCCAGCCTGGCTCTGCGTCTGCTCCCCACCACAGTGGCACTGAAGGGAGAAAAGCAAATATGCTGAAGTTCTTTGTGCAGCCACAGAGCTTCCTTGTCATGAAAAATTAGCACAGGAAGGCAAAACAAACAGTAAGAAAATGGAAAAGGTGCTTTCTAAATTCAAAAACCCTTAAAAAAATTGAATCTTTAAAAGGCTGCTGGTACTACTGTCCTTTCCAGCCTGAACTTCTTTTAAAACAAATGCCAGTATATGAAGCCATCCAGAAAGAGAATAATAATAAAGATGAAGCATCAGGCAGTGATTCCCACAGTTCTTAACTCTCTGCTGATAAGCTAGGACTGAGGATGCATCTCCATGAACCACTTCTGCATCTCTTATCCAGTGTGTTAATCCGCCCTCAAACATGGTTTACCCTTTTTCTAGCAGGATCCCATCAAACACAGGCTTTCTTCCCTGCTCCAGACAATCAGCAGTACTAGAAAACACCAACAAAAGCTTTAGATTTTAAGGTAATGTCAGTTTTAATCTTTCTCATGTTTTATTTGGCAATACATGTCAGCTTCACTTTCAAACTTTCACTCACTAAACACAGTCCTAAAAGGCTTGAACCTAAAGGAATTCTTACATATGAAAACTACTTTCTGCAAATTCAACGCATGTTTGAAAGTTAACTTTAATCCGACATTTATCCATTCAAATGGTTCTTTCTTTTATTTCTGTAATCCCACCTCTTCAAGATTTCCATCTATTTCACAGTTAAGAGGTATGTTAAAGGGGACAAACTTATTATTCATCATCACATTTTATTTAGCTGGATTTTTCCCTTAAGGAGTTATTGCATCATTAACTTTAAGACATATTTTTACACCTGGGTAGCATCTATTTTTTTAATTGTTGAAAAAAAAAAAAAAAACAGCAAAAAACAGTGCCTAAAGTATAATTTTTCCCCCCCACTTGCTACCTTTAAACTGTCAGTCTATACTCCTCTTCCTGTTGGATTTTAACACCTACAGAGTAAAAAGCATATATTGGCAAAGCTGTACAGAGCTTTTCTTCACAAATTTCATTTTGCATTCCTGGGTTTGTATTACATTCATTTTTATTTATATATCATTTAAACCTTATGGTAACAACTTCCTTTGTATTGGCAAGTATATTTGCATACAACCTTTATATTCTATGTTTCTTAAGTTTATTTTTCACTTCCATACTCTGAACAGAGACATGTTGATAGGACACAATATATAAAAAATATCTTCGTGTGCAATGTAACTTAAGTATCTTGCTGTGCAGTCCCACTGTATACAGTACCAGATGCATGAATGACTACTGAAAAGTAAAAAAAGCATATATATACATATATATATATGTATATACAGCTCAGATAACTGATAGGTTATTAGTACTTAGATAAATGTGTACATACAACAACTGTCCCTGAAGTAACTGAGATTAGTTTCCAGGAGTAAATACTATTGCTAATATTTCAGCCCCTTCCCAGTGACCAATTTCTTCCTTTCTCCCTCAAACTCTTCTGAATACATTCAAAAATATTCTGAAAACATCAGCATTGCCCTTTCCGTCTTTCAGAATATGAAGGCAAGCACACGTGCACTACAGATGCGCTCTGAGATTCTGGATCAGTAACATAACTATGCATCTCTTACCTGTAGACATGAACTCCAGTGGTAACCTTCCATGCTCCCTAAGTTTTTGACTTTTATTTTGCATTCAGAAAGACTATTTGAAATAGGCTTTTAATATTGGCTCTATTTCAACAGTGAGATACCTGTGCAACAAATGTTGCCTCAATTAATCTTACATACAGAACTAAGAAGCAGTGAACCTATGGTCTACTTTCACAAATGTCATTTCTTTGCTGTAATCACAAGGGCTATTGCCAATAACTCTTCAAAGAAAGTTTCAGAAAAGAAAGTAATTTATTTTTGCAAAATGCAGTCAACCATTGGGTAACACTGCACCTGAAGCCTCTCATTTAGCAACTCTAACTGCTGAAATTCTCTAGGATGCAGTAATACAAAGGTAGGTGTGTTGGGAAGGGCATGTTTACCTTTCAATTAAGCTGGGTGTCAGCCAAAACCAGCTCCACTACTGGATCAAATCATGTCAGGTGCTTCTCTGAGAAGCCTGCCTTGTGTCCTCATTCACAGCCAAGTGCCTATTTTCCAAACTCCTCTCGAATCAGGGCACAGTAAAAACAACAGAATTATTTTATCCCACCCAGCCTTTGCACCACTTTCCCTTCTGCCTCTAGCACATTTCTTTTGATATATTCTAGCACTGAAAATGAGATTCAGACCTTCATCTAATGAATTAGTAGAATCAGGCTTTTATTTCATGATGGAGTAGAAACTGGTGTTAAAAAAAAATGAACAGTACAGCCTGAACTCAACAGGGACAGAGGGTCTTTACACTAAGGAAAAAATCATACCGTATGTTGAAGATGGGCACACACTGAAAATGAGATTCAGACCTTCATCTAATGAATTAGTAGGACCAGGCTTTTATTTCATGATGGAGTAGGAACTGGTGTTAAAAAAAAAAATGAACAGTACGGCCTGAACTCAACAGAGACCGAGGGTCTTTACACTAAGGGAAAAATCATACCGTATTTTGAAGATGGGCACGTACAGTCACTAGAACTACCCCTTCCTCCACGTTGTACGTTAAGGAAAAGGGAAGCTTCGGAGCTTTGTGCCTTTTAAAAAGAAGAATGATTATCCTTTCAAGGTCTTATATTGAATTAGATTCATCTCAGTCAGATTTCAGTTCATGACTTCTTCCCCATCTCCTGCTTCACAACCAATTTCTTCTGCTCTGATTAGTTTTAGGTGTCTTATTTAACAAAATCATTTTAAAGGTTAATTCTTTTATCACACTGTGAATAGACATCCACTCCAAGTGCCTCTTGCATGCAGGCTGCTCAATTTCCCATTAACACAGTGTTATGATTCTTCCTTCATCCTACTAGCTGAAACTTTCTACATTTGCAATACCAAATGGGCCCACAAAACAAAACAAGCAAACAGACAGGCAACTTCCCTGGGCTTGCTGTCACAGTTAAGGGTGGCAGAAGTGGCAAGGATTAGGAAAATCCTCCTTTCCCAGGCCACCTTAGCACTATTGGAACTAGCTGGCTGTTTCTGCATAAAAGCAGAAAAAGGAGGGCTCCTGCTTCACTCCCATGGGCTCTGCTATTGAAGCACTGTCCTGGCTCTGCAGTCAGGGTACGCAGAATCAAGAGACTAAACAAGCAGGGATGTGGAAAGAGGAGTTACTTCATTTACTGCCCCTGTGTTGCATTGCAGAATTGGGTACAGTATCCTTAAAGAAATTTTCAAAAAAGAACAATGCAACGGGCACAGCTAAGCACCACTTAAGGTGTGATTTGAAAGATGTTGTGATTCAGTTAGTTAACTACTATTCAGCTTAGTTCAGAAATAAAATATGAGTAAGATATCAAAGCTCTCTAGATGCTCATTAAGCAACTAAAAAAATAATCCAGACAGGCCTAAGGATATTCTGTTTGTACCCTCACAGATGCCTCAAAACATCATGAGAAGGTATGGGAGTTGGGGGGAGGGCTGAGAGCTCCCTCCACCTCACTCTCCCACCTCCTCCCTGGCGCTGGCAAGGACATCTGAAACATCTGAAACAACAGGGAGTCACCTCCTGGACTCAAACCAGCAGCAAATTATTCCTTTCTCTTTCCTCAGAGGGAATGGATGAGCTTTCTGCAGGGAGGAAACTCCCTGAACTGGTTCACCACAGGCTGGGAAAAACTGGCCGAGTTGGACATGGGAAGTAACACATAAGGCCTGGGAGAAGGGAAGAGGTGGCTCCATCATTTGCAGCAGCTTATGGTCCTTCAGGTTGGTCTCACTGCAAATGAATTTACCACAGAAAAAGGGAAACGGGGATTCTTATGTAATGCTTTGACATTCCACTTTAATTCATGAGTAGTAAGAAACTTCCCTCCATTAAATTAAAAAAAAAAAAAAAAAACAGACTCTACAAGGATGAGGTCCACTCTATAAAAAACCCTGTACTTCAAAGATACGGTACTTGAAAGATCGACCTTTGTCTCCACCAGCCTCTAAGAAACTAAGTGAGAGCTATTACAGGTCACAAAGGTCCTGCTGTATTTCACTCAAAACATGCTCTGATTCATTTTACCTTTCTTGCAATTTTATTTCCAATTTGTAATCAAGAACTGGGCACCTGCCTTACACATATCTCTTTAAAATCAATATCGAAAATTCATTTGAATTAATCTGACACATCCAGCATGTTTTCCCTTCTCCAGAGATAACAGGTCCAATTAAAGTGACTTTCTAGGCAAACCCTTTCATCTTTCATGCCAAGTAATCCAGCAGCTGCAGTGTGATAGCTACTAAGCTGCAAGACTTAGCGGTGTCAAGCAGGCGGCTCCAGAAGCAAGCCCAGTCCACATGATGGGAGCAACTTATTGATTGGGCTCAGGCTGTCAGAGAAAGACACTGTGGTGTTATGTTAACTCCACAGTACCACAGGCAAATACAAAGTAAATTTTAGGAAAGAAAATTCTCATCCCTTACGATTACTAGATTTGGAGAGGGGGAAAAAAAAAAAAAAAAAAAAAAAGTCGTTTAACTTTACACCTGCTCCTTTCCCATCCCCTCCAGAAACAGTTCTATTAGAGGTAAACAAGTAGCTAGGACGAGAACGTGGAGGGAACCATAAAATTTAGGGGAGACATGGACAAATGGATGAGCACATCACACTGCTGAAACTATGGTGTACAGGGACATTATTCTAGAGTAAAATTGATTTTACTTAAATTCAATGGTACAGTTTATCCGAGTAGAAAAAAAATGCAATTCAGCACAAGTTATGTTTATTTCTCAGATAGACAGTAAAGGGCAAAACTCATAGGGAGCAACAGCTAAGTGAAAGAATGCAGAACTCATCATCAGAATCATCATCAGAACTCTTGGAAAAATCTGTTTTGAACAAATAAAGCAGCATTTAACAGTAGGAAAATAAAGGAGAGGGGACAGAAAGAAGCACTATGACTATTTCAATATGATTGAAACAGGCTTTTTTTTTTGCTAATACTTGCAAATTGTTATGTTTTCCTGGATTGATGCTTGAAGTTCAGCTCCTAGAACTATAGCTGAAAAAATCTAATGAAATAGGCATGTAATAAATAGGTCATTAAAAAGAGATAAAAAAAATTTCATTATATTCATGTCCTATGGAGTTATGGGAAGAATTTAACAGAATTATCACAGAATGGGTGAGACTGGAAGGGACCCCTAGAGATCATCCAGTTCAACCTCTGCTTCAGCCAGATCATCCTGAGCCAGTTTACTCAGGACCACGTCCGGTTGGGTTTTGAATATTTTCAAGGATGAAGCCTCTCTGGGCAACCTGGGACAGTGTTTGATCCCTCTTCAGAGTAAAAGAAAACTTTTTTTTTTTTTTTTAATTTTAAATGGAATTTCCTGTATTTCAGTGTCTGCCCATTGGCTCTCATCCTTTCACCAGGCACTGCTGAGCAGAATCAGGCATTCTTTCTGCCAAAGAATCAGGCTTTTCTTTGCTACTTCTCACCAGGTACTTAAAAACTTCAATAAGATACCCCACACCTTCTCTTCTTCCAGCTAGGAAAAAAAGGCAAAAGTGAATATGCTGTGCAAACAATGCACTCCAGTCTTTCGTATGATACCACAAAACACATTTTTACTTTGACTGGTTCCACACCCAATGCCTGGAGAGAGTTCAAGCCTTGTTGAATGTTAAAAGCATCTTAGAAATCGTGTTTCACCACCAATACAAGCATTGCAAGCTTGAGCCCTTAAAAATAAAACAAAAAGCCACAGGCATACACAAGCAGCAAGCTTACTACAGATTTGTAGTATCAGTGCAAGAGAAGTCACTATTCTATTTTCACTTTTCTGCTGAGTTAATTGCTTCAAACAGAGAAAAAATATGAATCTTCCAAATTCTAACTCAACATAAAGAAAACCTTTTTTTAGCCTATAAAATAACAACAGTAAATATACTAACTTTATTAAAGAACTTATACAATCCTGAAACGTGGCATCAACAACGAGGGAGATACCTAAGAAGTGTCTGAAGACACAACAGCAAAACTGCAAAACTGTGTACTTGCCTCTTTCAGCTGGCTGGCTGTGAACTTTTATCATGAGAAACAAAAGTTTTGTATAGTCTCTCTCATTCCTATTCATTTTCCTTGGAAAAAAAAAACTTTAGAACTTCTTCAGGATTGTTTAATATACATTTATAACTCCTAACAATCTACTAAAAATGGAGGATAAAATGGTAATAAATGCTAGTATCTTGCTCTTAAGTTTATAATTATCTTATGTAACAAGCACAAATTAAAAAAAGACATTTCAAACATTCACTTAAAGCAGGCAACATACCAGTTTTGCCTTGTACTTAACTATGCCATGAAACTCTCAAAGTGCAGATCTCAGCAGTGTATTGAGCCTGCACTTTGTAAAAATCGTTCTGTAAAAATAAAAGACTAAAATTTAGATAGAAAGGGGAAGCAATTGTAAATTCACTGCAGTAAATGCACACTGCCAGCATTTACTGCAGTAAGCAACTTAAGGGACAAGCCAAAGCAAAAAAAGTAAAACAAAAACCAGCTGTGATCTCATTAGCCAAGCTCATTATATAAGATCTCATTAGCCACCATCCCACAATAAGGTGAATAAATCCTACAGACTCTGATGAAAAGGAAGAGAAATCAGGGATACAGAAGGCCAAACAATCATGTAATATTACAGCACTCTTAATTTGGCAGTTAATGTCTGGAATGTAATTGGGCAAGATGCACAGCAGCCCGCATCCTGCCGAAATCCCATGGTCAGGGTGCCCAAGCGCACAAGCACCCCTTGCTCAATGACAGCAGTCACGGGAGTCCAGATGGCCCAAAACCTCTTAGAAAACGCAGTAGACTAAGGGGCAGAACAAGACTGCGTGTTAATTTTCTATAGAAAATTAGAAATTCAACATGCTTCAGCCTTCCTTCTCATAATTTGGCCTACAAACAGCGTCTTAGGTCGGTTACTATATTAGTATTTTCACAATTTTTTTCGCATTACACATTGACTTCAACTTGAATTACTGATTTTGATCAAAGTTGCTTTACTTTGTAAAGAGTTTAACCACTTTATAGTTTTTGTATTAAAATCAGGAAAAAAAAGGACCTTCAATTTTCACTTTTGGTAGTTTCAGCTGACGTCGTGAGACTTTACCCCTTTTCAATCAGCTTCAGCAAGAGAAAGACTAAGTAGCATTGACACATTGACACACACAAACCTTTTACTGGCAGTCTGGGCCATGTATCATAATCAGCTACGGAAGTTTTACTTGGAAGGATCATCGCAATAATAAAAACATTTCCTAGATAATGTTGTTAAAACCTTTAAGAAATGTATTAAAATGCCCCAATATTTTAAGAGAGTGAGATTTTTGGCTGGGCTATTTTGAAACAATCATGCAGCTCAGACTAACGATACTCTCAACTTTCTCTTTTTCCACAGCCATCCTCACTTCTCATTAAATAGTTCACATGTGAATGTTCCAAGTCAAAGTCCTACAGCTGCATTAGAACTGAAATGCTTTCATATAAAACAGGCACTCCCTAGGGAAAGGGGACACCTGTGTGTGAGGGCGCATGTGTGTGAGCATGTGATTTTTTGCTTCGCTTTTTAAAATATTTAAAAGCTATAACTTAGTTCCTAAAAGAGAAATTGCATTTTAAAATATCCAGTTCAAGTTTCAGCATTTCAGGTTCTACTACGCCTATAAAAGAGCTTAGAAAATTTTAACACTGTATTCTTTCTTCCTAGAAACATCATATTTTTTCTTCCTAGACTATGAAAAACAGCTTTGTTCAAATCTCACACAGGCTTGAGCTTTCTCTTTCTGTTCTATAGGAGATGAATTTCTCAGTAACTCAAAGGCAAGCTCATCACCCATCTATTTTTTATTTTGTATTAAATGCCATTTGCTAGCTAACAATGCAGCACAGCTGTAACAGAAAACAAATTGTATAGCAAGAGAGTATTATGTAGCAACAAGTATGTTTTCCATCCATGACTTCAAACTTAAAAATGAGGTTTAAAATACCCTATCTGAAATACCCTATCTGAACGTAAAAATGTGATATAATTCCTGAGAAACTGACCTGAGAAAACATCTCAGAAAATACCTTTCCTTCAGACAAGCTGTGAAAACTAGTGTGGGGTAGAGTCCAAATAAGCCACATGGGAATGCTTGGTTATTCTAAGAATAACCAAGACAAGTTACTGTTCAGTAACCTAAATCTATTTAACACGAATCTTCCCCTCCCAACTAGCCACTTGCAGATATAATTTAATCTTTTGGCACACGCTCATTAAGAGAAAGAGACAGCAATACCTACATTTAGGGAAAAAAATAAAACAAAACCCAGGCATATTATAAAAGTTATACCAATTATAGAAACTTCAAAATTGAGTGATGAATTAAAATAGATTTTGCCAAACATCTTTCAAAAATTAGAAGTCTAACCTCACAGTTTTGAAACTGAAGATGTACCTAACAATTTTCTATCAGGAACTTCTATAAACATTTATACAGTAAGAAAAACACCCAAACTTTGGAAATTAGCTGGGTTTCTTTTTATCTGATTGTTTGTATTCTTACTCTGGAAGTGATACTAAATTTAAATATCACATTTGAGAGTTTGTTCCTTTCTAAGGCAACCAGGTTGAGCTAAAATGAGAGTAGCAAATTCTCTCACATCAAACTGATATGGAATTCTCACACTTCCTCTGAAAAGTCAGGGTGACATGAGGCAAAGGAGACCATAGATTTTCATATCTTACTCTGCAGATGCATGTGCAAAGACCATCTCAATGTTTTATGTTTTACTCTGCATGTGCATTGATAGTCCATAGCCACACAGTGTTCCCTCCTCTCATACTCTCAGAATCTTGAGATCTGAGGAGCCTATGTTACTTATTACAGACTCCCTTATTTCCTAGAAAGAAAGGGGAAATAAATAAATAAAGCTTTTTTTTTTTTTCCTCCTTCCTTTAAATATGGTAGAAAAGATGAAGCTGAAAAATACAAACAGTACTGCAGGTGAAAAAGAAGTTGAAAGACCTAGAAGTATGTTTAAAGCTTGTCCCCTCCATGAAACAGTAGAGAAGACCAGCCACAAAACATAATACAAAAACTAAAATTAAGACTTCAATATTTCACTATTGTACAAAGAAAAGTGAAAGCATTATAAAAATAATAAAAAGCCTCTCCAATTTTAGGGAGAAGAGAGGAAAGTACAAATTCTAAGAGAGATTATCTTCCGCTATCCTCACGGAGAGCATTTAATAACCACCAATTCCCACAAAGAATAGCTGGCCCTGAAAAGCAGAGCTGCATGATCTAACATTAGATGTTATTAGTGCACTTCTAGGCAAAAGAATTTCAATGTGTATCACATAATCCATTCAAAGCAGTTTTGAAAGCTTGAACTAAGGTACCTGCTCAATGAAGGGCTCCTTAAAGACAAGCTAGAACAAAACAATTCCCTCTTGGCCAGGGAGAAATTTTGAATCCTTGCATAGATCACTGAGAAACCTGGAAACGGTGAATTAAGTAAATTTGTAGTGATCCAGGGAAGTTCTTCATCAAGGAAAAAAAAATTAAATATGCTCTGTACCTGAAAGACACTTAACTCTGAGAGTCAAAATTTTGAAAATAATTTAAGTGTGACTGGAATTCATATCATCTTTTAGGAATTTACCATGCCCTTTGGCGTATCGATATGAATTAAGCACAAGGAGTGAACCAGGGAGGTTAGCTTTGTATTATTCTTTCTATTTTTCACTGAAGTTATCTTAGAGCCACAATGTAGCAAATGTAGCAGATTTTTTTTCAAAACAATGAAATCTGAAGGGAAAACAAATAACAAAAATCCCAGAACCCTCAGCTGTCAATCATCGTATTTGTCTACAATACTAGGAGCATTAGCAAGCAGCTACTGCCTTGCACATAGAAAAGGTTACGGCTCTCTGATGAACAATCATGCTAGTTGTACATCCTAATACCTGCTTTTAAGTGCATATTGACAGCTTCAGCAAGAAATACCCTACAGGCTCACAGGAGCTTTTAACAGCTGAGGTTGGAATCAGCTGCACTTTCTTTTGGGCAATGCACAGTCTAAGCACATGCTCATCCTAACCACCAGGACACCCGCGTTCAACAGCATCACGATTCGCACTTGTTCTCAGCAGAAACAGGGAGGAAACAAAGTCCCCCTTGTTACGTCCAAGCAGAATTTTGATCAGCAGGTACTCTATCAAAAAAATATATATATATACAGGAGGATATACAGAAATGAGACAGAGCAACAATAATACTCAAAATGTTTCAATACTGCAGAACACTGCTCAAAAGAGGCTAAAGTATTCTGCAAGAAAAGAGACCATTTCTTCCTTGATTTCTGTTTCTCCTAAACATTCTGCATTTCCCCTCAAACAGTTTTAACACGGCCACTTTAAAGCCTTCAGAGCAGTTATTGGAGAGTGAAAAACTTGGTCCAGTTCTAGCAACAGATAAATACTACTGCTGCTGCAAAAGACTATAACTCAGTGAATGGGGACTGCACAATACAACACGTCTAGAGAAAATATTAAACTTTATTCTTAGCCTACATGTTTTTTTTAGTTACTTTAGTTAGTTCTATGGATGCTATGTGATCTATCAATTGATGATGATAAATATGGTCAGTGGCTTATCAACTGATGATATGGTTAGTGTACCATCTTTATTTAAAAATCTTGAATTTCTCTCAAATCATCAAAATAGATATTTAATAAATATTAAAACAAAAGGCTCTCCTCCAAAGAGTTTATAGGATGGCTGAGGTTGGAAGGGACCTCTAGAGATCATCTAGCCCACCCCCCTGCTCCAGCAGGGACACCCAGAGCACGTGGCACAGGGTGGCATCCAGGCGGGTTTGGAAGATCTCCAGAGAAGGAGACTCCACAACCTCTGTGGGCAGCCTGTTCCAGTGCTCTGTCACCCTCACAGGAAAGAAGTTCTTCCTCACATGGAGATGGAACCTCCTGTGTTTCAACTTGGACCTTTTGTCCTGTCACTGGCCACCACTGAGAAGAGCTGGCCCTCATCTTCTTTATACCTCTCCCCTCAGGTATTTATAAATATTGATAAGATCCCCCTCAATCTTCTATTTTATCTTCTATTTTTATAGTTTGTCTTCTATTACCTCTAGGCAAAGAGGTAGAAAAATCATTTTTTGTGAATGGATTGAAAAAGAAAAGGGAAGGGAGGAAACAACAACAACATGATCTAGTTTTTAACCCAGAGAAGGACAAATAAATGAGGTTCCCAGATGAAACACATTCCAACTATTTGGAATACGACCTAACATCAATCCATTTCTTTCAAGAGCATAAAACATCTTCCATTAGATGAAGATGACTGTTGATATCACTGTAAAAATGCTTAGCTTACTAACATCAGTGTTCACACAGAGAGGTTTGTATCGGCAAGCTACACCACTTTACCATGGCATGTGCTATAAAAGTTCAATATTGAACGATCTACATCCCATGAAAAAACATGAGTCATGAATGTCCTCTAGTCACACTGCTTTTCAAAGTGAGAGGCAGGGAGCAGGCTGCCAGCAAGTGTAAGAGCAGACAGAAAGCAATGATTTGTACATACACATAACATACACAGGCTCAGTCTAAATAATTTTCTTGCATACATCTTATGAAAAATAGTGCAATTAAACAAATGGTCACATAGATCAAGTCTTGAAAAACTCAAAAGAGGAAAAAAGAAGCATGAAAAAAAGAACCCCAGATAGCTGAATCAGTACAAGCATCAAATTAAATCAGAAGTGATAGGACTCTGACTCATGTTCACAGAGAAAAGAGCTGCGCTGCTTCAGCCCTTCCAGCATCTAGCCATCTGCTCCAACCTCCTCACGGAGCTACTGACCCTGCAACCGAGTTGACAGAACAGGACTCTGCCTGCGCCACTTTGGTTCAGTCAGCATCTTCACTCACACCCAGCTTTTATCAGGAGTTCAGTTTGCCTGGCTGAAGTGAAGGAGCTCAGACGCGTTCCCTCCTGCTACCTGTGCAGTCAGCTCCAAGAAAGAGTAGACCTGTCAGAGAGGAGAGGGTAGTAAGAAGAGCAGGAAAGCACCTGAGCTACACTGCCTCAGCGCGGGACCGCGCCAGGCTCCTGCCTTCTTGCCCCTCGACAACAGTCCATCTTGTTGCCCTCTCTTAAACATGGCATGCAGCTGCCATCTCGCCCTCCAGGAGCTTGTAAAAACAGCAGCCTGAGTGACTGCAGGCATAAAGGATCCTATTCTCTGTTGGGCATGCATACCTAGCTGATTAAAAGCAGCAAGGATAAACGGCCTTAATTTTGCCTCTCTTTATTGCACCAATAAAGAACTTTAAAGATATGTAAACACAGTGGTTGCACTGGGTAGGTAGATTAGTAAGATCTGGCCCTTAGTCACTGATGCTATCTTTGTTCTGAGGAAAGAATGTTTGTTGTGCAGATGCTTTTACATTAGCACCACATAGTTTTAAGAAACACATATGTTGGGGTAAGGGTGGGTAAGGGGGAAAAAAAAAAAAAAGAAAGAAAAAACTCTACATCCAATACAGAGCCAAAATTGCCAGCAAAGCATCAACAGTCCATCTTGGGCTCCAAAAGTACTTGCAATACACTAGTCACAGAAATAATACTGTTATGCATTCCCTTCTTTCGGAAAGGGAGGGAAGGTAGGAATTATTTTAACTGCTTGAAAACTTTTTTTCTTTTTTAAAGCAAGTCCTGGCTTACATCTTCTAAAATGAAAAAGAGTGAAATGATAAAAGGAAGAGGTGATGTACTTTGGGAAGATGAGAGAGAATGGGAGAAAAGAATAAAAACAGCAAGATGGTAGAGGCATGAGAAATTTCATAACCATAAACATGAAGAAAAAACTCAGATTAGAAAGGTATAATTAGAAAATTCGGTGTTAAAAACTATCCAGGTCAAGATGCATCATATAGGTTTGTTTTTGAGAGCCAGGAGTTGTTTATGAAGAAATGTGCTTCTCCTCTGGAGAGGATTCCAAGGCATGGGAGATACAGCTCCAGATGAACTGGTTTCAGAGGAAAATGAAGGATAGGAAAGGGGAGAAGAAAAATGTCAAAAGAATAAAAAAAAGTCAAAAGGATATAGGGAAAGTGTCTGTCAGTAGAATGTTTTCTCATAAATTAATTTTTGAAATTCTCTTTTCTACTCCTCCTTTTCATTGCCTGCATAGATACCAATGTGTCTATTTTCCAGATTCCAAAAGGAAAGTGAACCAAAGAGAAGTCATTTCTTTCAACTGTAGCAAAACGATTAAACAATTCTAAAAACAGAAAGTACATCTTCCTTTCCAGTGGCAGGTAACCTTATAGCTTCTACCTGTTTAAAAAGTTCCTTAGGTGCTTGTGTACATGAAGGATTGCAACACATCCCTATCACATTCTGTGAATCACTGATTATGGGTAGCTTTACAACCAAATCAGTCAAATAATAAAAGTAACATTCTAACAACTTAAGATGTCCTTAGCTGATCAATAAACATTAACTTCAGACTACCAAACGACACAGTCGGAAACTTCCTTAAAATAACACTTTTTAATCAAGAAGACCCTCTGCTTTTCGTTTATGTTATCAACCTTTTGTGGTATTTACAGACTCCCTGAACATCATTTTTAGTCTAACCCTTTTTTATTATTATTATTAGCCTTCAGTGGATGAGTAAGAGCTCCCATGCAAGTGCTTTTTGAGGGTCAAAATCTACCTTATTATTATAAAAATGAAATACCATTGCCACTCTCTTACTTTGAATTTCCTTAAATGGAGAGTGCAAATGATACAAGAATGACTCAAGTACAGTACACACACATATAATTTTAGGTAGTTATAAAATCAAAGATTTTCCCTTGTTTCAAGGCTTCTGGTTAGAAAGAGCACTAATTATATATCCAAACGTTGTAACATGGCTAAAAATACAGTTCACTGCATATAATCACGTTTCAAATAAGCTCAGAGACAGAGTATAAGTGGAAATGTTTGACTCTCAGCACACATAACTTACATTAGCAATGAAATCAGAAGTCTCATGAACAGCTAGCAGCTCATCCGGCTCTAGCAATTCCAAATCACACAATGGAACAGAGCATTTTTCCTTGAAGAATGCGAGGATAAACCACATTTAACTAAACTCTTAATGGTGGCTTAATACAAGAGCCTCACGGTCACAGCCGCAGAGCAGGAGAGCCCTGATGTTTTGCTCACACCGTGGCGCTTGCAGGAAGCCCGGCCCTTGCTGCCAGAGGCTCGGGCGAGCGGATCCAGCTGCCAGCCCACAGGGAAGGGCCTTCCAGCACCAGGCCTCACCACGGCAGGCAGAGCAGAGCGGAGCGGAGCGGAGCGGCACCCAGGCCTGCTGCAACACCACCCGCGTACCCCTCCAACACTCCCTTAAAACCAGAAAAGCCAACACACCTGCAGTACCGGACACCAGCCTCCAAGGTGTTAACTACTCGCAGGACCATCAAGGAGCTTCATAACAGCCACAGAAATGTTTACAATGAATAAATCCCTCAGGACACCTGGAGCACGTTGGGGACAATTCACCTGCTGAGCTCACATGTATATTTAGCCCCCGGTCACCCGCTGAGTGTTTTTACCTTCTTAACAGCCACCACTCTTAAGATGGACTGCATTTATCTGGTGCCATTCAGAGTTTGCTAATGTCTCTATCTGCTTCCTTAAAAACATTAAGTAAATGGTGCCACTCAACTGAATTGCTAGAAGCAGCAGCTAAATTTACTTATGACTAACTGCTCCTACTCAACAAAACGGTAAGAGCTTCACACTTTTTTTTTTTATTTCAGAAACCTCCTTCTGCCACAAAGCAACAATTAAGCTAAAGCAACTTAAAATAGATAAAGTAGCACTAACCATTTAAAGAGATTTCAATTATCGCTATAGCAAGTTTTTGTCACTGTGGGGGGGGGGGGAAAAAAAGCTAAACTGTGTTTTCCATGTCAAGTGTCCAATTTTTACTGTCATGCATAGTTAATTTAACCACTCCAGCATAAGTGCAAATTCACTATCTCTGATTTGTTGGCACTGTGTTCTTTTTATATACATGGACAGGATTCCTGAAGATTCACAGCAACAGAGGAAAAAAGGCCTTAGGAAGCCTGTTTTTTTAAAAAAATGATAATTCTAAAACAATAATTACTTAAAATAGGATCACCAAACTCACAAGTCAGCAACACAAAGTAATGCTGTTACCTAGTGGTGGAAAGCTAGGTACATAGGAAATTGTACAGCTTCCAGTTTTTTAGTAACTTGGAATTCTTGACCACTAACTACTAAACAAATTTAGCCTATAATTTAGGCCTTTTTCCCCCTCTCTCTCAATGACAGAAACTGCTTTTCTTACATTCAATTCTGTGACAAAGGGTATTATTGCACCTGTCAGTTCTGATATTCAAGAGAGTAACTGGCAGACAAGAAGCTGTATCATTTCCTGACAGTGCTAAACCTGCTGTTTTATACTCCCCTTGCAAGAAAAAAAATAATTAAAAAATAAAATGATAAAAAGAAACCTTAATAGTCAAACCTCAGCTTTCCACAGAGTGCAATAATCAAACAAGACTGTATTTTTCGCCATTACAGATTGCATTTGCAAATACATAAGCTAGTATTAGCTGAAATCAACCAGCATCCTCTAAGACACCTGCATAAATACATTTACTTTCCTTCCCCCCAGAAAATTAATAAATACAGGAAGATACAAAGACTTTAATGCCACTTACTCAAATGCAAAGAAGAGTCCACTGGTGACCAAGATGAGAACAAGAGTCAGGTAGAAGACTCCAGTCTGCCGAGCCATCATGATCCTCCCATTGCAGAAGAATTTGTTTCTTCCAGGAAAAACCTCCCATTTTCTCTTGGGAGCCGATTTCTTTTTCTTATGGGGAGACTCCATGGGAGACGAAGAGCTGTGTGTGCTGATCTGACTGTACTCACAGTCTTTCATGGGCCCGCTACCACCTCCAGGAGTCATCAAGAGAGACTAAAACGTGGGGAGAACCCCACCAAAAAAATATACCCTATATATATATATATGTAGGCAGATATTTTTCCGACTAAGATCACCCTTGCCAGCAGTCCCAATAAAAAACAGAAACCGAAAAGTCTGCTACCAGGCTGGCGATAGGAGCATCATGCAAACACCGCTTAACTCTTGAGAAACCGAAGCTGTCATGTTAGAAGCGCTTGAGAAGGATCCTTCCTTCCTCCGGCAGTTACCGAACCATGCAGCACAATCCCTATTAAAACATCTCATCACAGATCAACCTCCCCTTTCCTCCCCACGCCAAAAAAAAAATGTAAGACAGTCCGGCTGCTGGAAAAAAAAAATTAGTCTTTCCTTCAAGTTTGTTTTCAAAGAGGAAAGGTTTTCTTTCCCACGTCCGCCCCGGGGGACCTCTGTGAGGGTCAGAAGGTTGGTCCAGGCGAGCTCGAGCAGCCGGGTCTACCATTCATTGGGATTTGCCGTAATCCTCCTCCGGGCAGCGGCGCTCGCTGCTGAAAACGAGCATTCCTAAAACGTGCCCTCGCGAGGCAGCGCGCAGCGAACCACCGCGGCGGCGGAAAGAACGAAATAAATAAAAAACGCAGCGGAGAGGAGGG
>NW_010586207.1:372871-393310 GCF_000705375.1 Tinamus guttatus | reverse complement strand
GCGGGGGCCCGGCGGCCGTTTGGGGGCGGCTGCCGCCCCGTGTCCGAGCGGGTTTGTGTCGTCCGCGCTCAGCTCTGCCGTGCGCAGGGCTGAGCTCTGCCTTCTGGCACCTCCGCCCGAGCTGGTGTCGGGCAGCCCCCGCCAGAGATGCGGCCCCCAAGCCCTTTTTTTTGGGTGTCGTGTGAGCTCTTCAGCGCTTTTCGGCTATCTGCCTTCACCAGCGTTTTTTCCTAAAGCCAAGCACTCCTCCCTGACAACAGAGGACCTGACCAATGCCCTTCCCGCTCCCTCGTGCGCTTACACGCACGTGTTTCCCGGTTTTAACTTCACACACGACACAAGCAGGCCCTTAGACCAGCACCGTGTTCACTCACAGGAATCCTTCGGGGAACGGCAAAGCCCCGCAAGAGCACGGAGGAGAGTGCCCCTCTGCAAGAGCTAAAGGGGGAGACCTTTGGCAAGTGCACAGAGTGTGAAAACGTTTCAGGACACAGCTCTCACAAACGCAATGGTGTCCCTCCATAGCGTGTAACATAGCGAGCTGCGTCCCTCCCTCCCTTCTCCTCTTCCGCCCCCGTGCTTCGCTTGTCAACGCTTTGCCTCCTATCTCACAACTTGGACGTCACTGATTCATTATATAAAATATTCTGTGTAAACAGCTAATAACTTCCCTATCTCAATGCATTCAGCATCGATATATGCCAGCACAAAGCTGAAGAAAGAAATGTGATTCACTGACAGGCATTTTCAGTCTTCATGAGCACGCTGCTGGAGATGTGTCTTCAGAGCTTTTACAATATTAATGATTGTGTGATGTGAAATGGCACTACTCTCTCCTGATATTGTGGAATATTTTAGGCATAGAGAAAAAAAGCAAAAAGTTTATGTAAAGGTGTCAATGTTGTCTTATTATGCTACCTGCTTACAGGTAGCACTCAAGCTAATTTCAGACATACAACATTGCAAACAGCAGCACCTCATCAGAAATGCTTTCTTACCCAACAGTATTTCCTATGGGTTTTCTTTCAAGACATTATGGCTGCAAAGATAAACTTAGTTATTTTATTTCTGTAGACTACATAGGTGAATCTGAGGAGCGCCTGGAAAAATAATCGTAAAGGTCAAATTCAGAGAACACACTTTTACTAGGAGGTCTACTTTTTAGTAGCTTCTTTTCCCAATTCTATTACCGTTACCCAGTGCTACACATACTACACTTCTCACACGATCACCTGTCCTGCTGCCTATTCACAGAATCGCGGAGGCATTAAGGTTGGAAAAGCCCTTCAAGATCATCAAGTCCAAACATAAACCCTTTCACACCACACCTGTTAAACCATGTCCGTAGGTGCCTCATCTACACATTTCTTGAACACTGCCAGGGATGGTGACTCCACCACTTCCCTGGACAGCCTGTTCCAGTGCTTCACTACTTGTTCCATGTAGAAATCCTTCCTAATATCTAACCTGAACCTCCTCTGGCGCAGCTTGAGGCCATAACTCAGTGCCAGTATTGTGTCTGATCCTGTTATATTCAATAGCTGCAGCAGCAGCAACACTACCTTGCTTCTTTCAAATTGGTCTGTGAACATCATGCAATGTGTTGCTGATGACTTTTGAAAGTATTATGAAGATATTAACCTTAATTATCTCCTTTATCTTGCTTTTAAAGCCACTTGAACATTTCTTGACAAAAAATTCTCTAGGAAGGCTTTCTATAGCTAATATTTCAGACAATTTAACGTGACTCTTGAAAGCATTTGTTATTGTTTCTTGGCAATAATAGTGAAAGTTATTTTGAACTACTGAATAGATTAAACCATAAACACAACAGGTGGGAAGAATAATCCTGTCTTTATAAAACTCTTTAGGATCATATGTTATGGTATCCTGATTTCTTATTGTATTTTTGACTCAGGCTGCTGTCATCTAATGATAAGTATGTTGCAGCAATGTACAGATAGATGGCTTAAAGAAGGCACTTGTTGGGAAAATACTAATGAAAGAGCTGTATCATCAGAAGTTGTATGTACATATATTTACATATATTAAATTTGCTACAATACCCCTTTTCCCAACCAAATATTTTTTTTTCTCCTTTTTTCTGATGTTTCTTAGAACCAATCTCTCTCTCTCTCTCTCTCCCCCCCACACTGTTTTGCCAATGAACCATCATTTCAGAGTCTTATCGATACAAACTATAACTTTGTGAAAGTTCCTTATTTCCTTACAAAAATGTTTTGGGTAAACTACAAATACTACTATATTGTCTAAAAGCTGGCAAATAGCTTTGGGGGGAAAGCTGTTTTTCTCCATTACTCCCCCAAGAAGATAGGCATTTCAGCTTTCCAATTTCATTAATGATATTTCATTAAAAAGTTGAATTTTGCTTAAATGATTCTTAACAGTCTCTGAAAGTGAAACTAATTATTTTGGATCACACAAAGTAACTTTTTTGTTGGCTTTGTCAAAAAAAAGAAAATGAAATTATTTGCACAATTTTAGTATCGGCAGCACAGAGCTCTTCTGTAACGATAGCTTTACTGTTCTGGTGGGCAGCCACAGCCTCAGAGAAAATTGTCCAGCTAAGGACAGTTGATTTTTTAATGTTGTCAGTGAAGAAAATCTTAAGAGACTAGGTAATATTAAATACTGGTGAACAGAGTAGAAAAGGAAGCGAGTGAGAATGCACACCAGAATCAATCTCCAAGAATGCCAAATTAAGCAAAAGTTTTCATGACTATAGCATGATCAGCTTAAGTAGATCTAAAAACCTTTCCAGTGTTTCTTAAGTCCTGCTTTTGCAAGAGCAGCATGATTAGATTTTTATTCTACATTCCCACAAAACGTCACAGACTCTATTTCTTTGTGGTAGGCAAATTAAATGGGCAAATGGAGTAAGGAAACTTTTTCCTGACACACTCTGGAGAACAGAATCAATTTTGTATTTACATTTCTCCACCTCTTGATAAAACCGTTTTCTTTTCCTGTTTTGAATCATTAGAAACACAGTGGGGGCCTATAACTTAGTGGCTGTATAACTTAGAAGTCTGAAATGGCTTAATCATACAGAAATTGGAATATTTCTATTGTTTTCCAAATGACAACTTTGGTTTTTCAACAAACAGTTTCATGACTTCGGATAGAAATTGGAATCTACGGTTATTTTCCTCAACTCCTGCAGAGTAAGATGGGAATTCTCCTTAAAACACAATAACAATCCAGATGTTTTCTGGATTTTTCAGTAAGAATCCAGAATTGGCTACGTTCCCTTGATCAATGACTGCTTCCAAAGTTCAGGAGATAGACCCTCAAAGTCTTATGAATTAAACTGAAAAAAACAAACACTAGCATTGTGTGATGTCACTACTGTGGCATTTTAACCCTATTTAACATTCCTCTTGCCCCAATTTGAGTGAAAAGGAAAATCTTTCATTCTGGGACACTCATATAGAATGCAGGTAGACCAAAGTACAGCTACTGAGAGGAAACAGAAAATATTTCAATGTTATCAATCTTGCTGTGTGTAAAACATTCACTTACTGGAGCTAGGAAATATTTTTTCTTCGGTCTTATATAATGGATTAGTATAGTATTGCTCAAATAGCTGAGTGAATTGTGGTTTATGTTTTTCCTCCCTGTGAACAATCTTGTGTTCATCATTGCTTGATGCAGAACAGCATCATTTGATTGACTTACCTCATACAGATTTTCTATATATTTAATTGAAGTTCAGACTTCAGTTATTACTGATTCTTGGTTCCATGGTTCATAGAGTTGTGTCCTGATCCCAGTTCACTGAACCATTACTTTTTCTTCACTAAACTTCCTCTTTAAAACCACATTTTTTTCTACAATATATACAGGAAATGAGTATTTAATTTTGAAGAAATAAACATATGATCATTAGATCATTCCTGGTTTCATAGCACATCTCCTTTCTGATTTCTTTTAGGTCTTTTACTGTTTGTAAACTCTTTACTATTGAGTTTCTTTTTTTTTTCAGTACAATGCCAAGTATGCAATTAATATTAACACAAGTGGCTATGTGAGTATTAGAAGATACGAAACTAGATCTCCTTTCCCCATCGCAGTAGGCCTGTTGTCCCCCGTGGGCTGCATGATCCTCCCCATGCGACGAGATAATCATACACTGCACCTAATCAGGAGCTGCACACATACAGACCGGCCAGCCGAACAACCCAAAGTGAAGTTAAATACAATGACTGAGAAGATCTAGCAGCTGACCAAAGAAAGAAGGCCTCCTGCTCTGATTCCCCTCTCCTAAACTCATGGCAATAGGGAGCTGCTGTCCTGTCCTCTCCTTTACTCAACCCTTACAGTCTTTGCCCTGCTCATCAGACCTTTTGCTGAGCTGTCTTGGCATGAAAGTGTCAGCAGAAAACTCTTCACCATTTTTTCCCTCTTGAGTCAAATTTCTGACTGAAATTTCGTATTTATTTTCAATATAGAAAACTGCTTGTCTATAAAGCATGCAGGCCTGGCAGGAAGGAGGGGCAGGAAGGCAGTGCACAGGGAAGGGGACAGAGAGGGCAAGGGACAGGGCACGGGGCGCTCTGTGGCCAGCGGTTAGGTCAGTCTAGGCTGCCACTGAGTGCAGGCTCGACCACATCAGCTTGTGGAGACCTCTCAAAGGTGCAAGGGCTGGCAAAAGGGCAGGGGAAGCAACACGCAGCTTGCACACAGAAAAGGAAGGGAGAGCAGGGCCTGCTTCCCTTTCAGTAGTGGTGAACTATTAGGCAAGCTCAAGCCACCTCATACTGACTTGTCCCAGCATGGTTATATATATAACAATCAAGTCTTTCCCACATTGTGGGCATTCATTTGCTTTTCTCTCATTTACTGTGATACCAGTTATCATGAAACTTGTAAAGAACGTAATTACATTTTAAACTTCTACCCCTTTCCTATTTAGCTGAACACATTCCAGAGTCTGTCTTCAGCAAGAAAAGTCAGTCTAACAGGGTGACACATTAAACAATTGCATAATCCATTCTCATAGGAAACAAACCTAAACAAAAATAGTAAAATATACACCTACAAATGGTCATGCAATTAAAGAGATGCTGTCAGCTGCAATTATTTTAATTGGCCAATTGAAATGTTTTGAGATAGAGCTCTTTAAATAATATCTCCTGAGTAATAGAATATCCCTTTTACATGTGTTTTTTCCTCCTGTTTCATACTTGGGTCTATAGAAAGGACTCTTGGTAGAGCAAATAATAATCTCAAATATGCTCAGATTTTTCTTATATGCAATCTTCTCCACCCCCGCCCCCCCCCCCCCACGTGTTTCCTGCTGCCACACTAAAGCAGCCACTCACAGTACTATGGAAAAGCAGGAACCGGTGCTCTGCAGTGGAGTGCAGGAACACAATGTTATCCTGCTCCTGCAACAGCATTCTGAGAAAAACCTTCTTTTTAATTATAGGTTGCTTCACCATTTAGGATGACACATTTCAAGAATTTACAGGAGGGCCATCTATTTGTGGTCTATGGAACATGCCCATGATGTGATTGTATGGTTAACATAAAATACAGTATTATAAAATAGTTTTCCTGAAGGAATTAGGCACTTGGAGACTTCTGAGAATCCCAGAGCGGGGTTGTATCATTAAATAGTTAACTAGGCTGCCTGAAAATGAAGCTAGATGCTTTTGAAAATCTCTAATACTTCATTGTCACAAGTCAGAATTATTAACAGGGAAGATTCAGTCTTATATCACTGCTTTTCTCTCATTCCTCCTTTCCCATACTCCTCTCCCTGCTTCAGCTTTTTTTTTTGTCTGTTATACAACTGCCCTCCACCACCATACATACATTTTTTTTCAGCAAAGAGCAATGTTCTCTTTGGATTTCTTACACACTTCACTCCCACTTTCCTACTGTAAAACAATGAGCAATAAGAATAAGGGAGGTCATTTTATACCTATCAGAGCTATTGTTTTCAGGCCAATAAGTCATGACAGATTCAAGATTGCAGCACTGCAAGTACTGAATTAATTTCAAATTTGGAAAGCTTGGGTTCTTTCCCTCCCCCCCAGCAATCAGGACAAGAAAATTATTTCATTTACTTGATAATTTTACTCTGTAGAATCTGAATATTTAATGAGCTTTGTATACAAAGGACTAGAAATGACTCATGGATCATATGGCTGACAACACTGCGGTAGAGAAAGGAAGTATGACAATCAAAAGAAATGTGATACTGATCATACCCAAGTGTGGTCAGAGGCCCAAAGTAAAATCCCCTTTTTTCTTCCTCTATTTTTATTTGTGTATAAAAGTAATCATTCCGTTATTTCTGCAAACACTTAATTGGATGGGCTTTGCTCTGCTCATAAGTTCATGCGTGACCAGGTGCATGTTTATGACCTCAGGGTCTTAACATACTTATATTGGTAGTTGCAACATTTTCTGATAGAAATGTGTTTTTCAGTTGAGTGTGTACTTCACATACAGTCAATATAGTAATTCACTTTTAAGTATTCTCAGAAGTTTACATTCTTCAAATATGTTCAAGTAGTCTTCATAAGACTTGTTTCTATTTTTTCTTGTTATATTATTAACCATTAATTATTATAATCACTAATTATTCTTCCAAAAATTTATTAACTACTTTTTTAATGTAAGAAAAAACATGCAAGATTCTGACAGAGGGGCTTGTAAGGACTTCAGAACAGGACTATGTTTTTCATACCAAAATAGGAGAATGAGTTTATAAATCTGGATTTCCCTTGAATTGATTTATATTAATCTACTAATTTTTATATAAATGAATTCTGATGAGCAGATGCCAGCCTGTACCGTAATTACATCTTGAACCAATAAAACTGTAACCATCAAATTCCAGAAATCCATTCAAAATTCTAAAGAAAAATATTCATGCAATAAGTAATATACAAAGATTAGTCTTGAAGCATTATGAATTTGTACATATTATTTGATTAGAGGATTGAGGAGTAGCAGAAATATAACAAAAAAAATCTTGAAAAAATCTTAACTCGAAAGCAGATGAAGTTGGGAGAACAAATTAAACTCTGATTGGATGTAAAGACAATTACATTACCTACCACAGTTCTTCGACGTGTGTAGTCCACATTTATTCATAGTGCATGTGTTTGTAAACAGACAGTGAAGAAATATTTTCACTTTGATTACACTGGGATACGTGCAGATCTGCCTTCCCTCTATCTAGGAACACATCACAGGATCCTGGGATCACAGAATGATTGAGGTTGGAAGGGACCTCCAGAAGTCATCTAGTCCAACCCCCCTGCTCCAGCAGGGACACCCAGAGCACGGGGCACAGGGTCACATGCAGGCGGGCTTTGAAGATCTCCAGAGAGGGAGACTCCACAACCTGTGGAGACTCCAGAGATCTCCAGAGAAGGAGACTCTGGGCAGCCTGTTCCCAAGGCTCTGTCACTCTCACAGTAAAGAAGTTCTTCCTCACATGAAGTGGAACATCCGAGTTCAATTGCTTCTTGGTCTCAGGATCCCAAGTGAATGGTAGCATCTTAAGGAGAGGGGACAGGAGTAAATGTGTGCGAATAAGTCATCTTAAAGAGCTTCAGTTACTAGTAAATCTCCCTCAAATCTCAAAGATAAAAGGGGAGTCTATCTCTGAATATCTATGAGGTAGATATTCACATGTGGATATTTATGGAGATCTTTCAAACCCGCCTGGATGCCATCCTGTGCCATGTGCTCTAGGTGTCCCTGCTGGGGACTAGATGGTCTCTAGAAGTCCCTTCCAAGCATTCTGTGATTCTGTGATTTATAAAGTGAGGTTATATTTAGATGGGGGAAGTGTCCAAAGTGCCCATTGTGAGGAGAGTCCTTCATGCAAACAGTACCAGCCTCAGATGCCTCAGAGATGGCAGACACTTGGAAAATGCATGGCAGAAGCTTCAAGTGACTGCTCAGAAGAGACGTTTAGGGGCTGAGGACAGTAAGGGATGAGGAGGGGAAGAAAAAGGCAGGCTGACAGCACACACCGATTGCCCTTAGGGACATCTTGCTCAGAACATTTTGAAGGGAGGAAGTACAGGAACCTTAATTTCACCACCTTCAAAAGTAACTGAAGCTAAGAAGGATTTTTCTTCCTGCATTGAGGAAATTAAATCAGAAGCAAATTACTAGTGAGACTAGAGAACCTAATGTGGCCTCCGTGTTCTGTGATTCTCACCCTGAGTCAGGCAAATTGGTGCTTTGGGTAAATGGGCCAAAGCCTGGACTTTCCTGAGCAGAGAGGTTTCATCCTTTTTTCATATCGGATGAAAAATATTTTAGGGCAAAATCTATCTCATGTTTTTTTTTTTTTTTGGTCAGGACACCAGAACCCTGTCTACTACACATGACATTTGGCACTTGCCTGCTCTAACCACAACACCCAACCACAATACACTGTTCAGAATAAACCTAACATATATGGGTAACCTTTTCATGTACCCTACCCTACAAACACACCGCACCCACTGTTACTTTGCCTCCTGTAGCTGCAATGTACCTGCTCCTTGTGCAAGAGCTCAGGAAGCCACAACAGCATCTCAACACTATCCTGAGCCTGGGATGGGGCTATATAAGCCATCTCTAGATGTTGCATTTCAACAGCTTGCAGAAACTTCTGCATTTACATAGAATATATATATATAGTCATTTTTGCAAGAACATTAACCAATACTTTTTGATTTACAGAAAGGTTTTGCATCTGGGAGTGTAGTGTTGCCTGTGGGACTAAGCAATGCTCTGCATGTAATGTATCTCTATATCAGGAGATCACATGTAAAATCCTTCTCTCAGAGCTAGTGCCTGTCATTCAACACTAGCATTCTGGGCACCCACATATACTCTGGAGGCATCTGGTAGGCAACTAGTTTAGCCTCAGCAAATCCATAGCAGGACTATTTACAGTTAAGATCTTCAAAGCCATTCTCCAAATCCTGTATCCTCATATAATCTGCTCTAGCAATGCTGAAAATATTGTCAGCTCTTTCCACAGTGTGGAATCCCCAGCTGCACACAATAAAACATGAGATTCCCACTCCCATTGCCTGTGTCTGCATAGAGAAAAACAGTCCAACGCTCTGGTGCAGGTAGCTGCCATTCTCCATCCCTCTGCAGAACCTCAGCTTCTGCAACGTCGCAGTCACTGTGTTTACTGGTGGTGCTGCAGCTTTTTACCTCAGCTGAAGGGTCCATAGGGAGACAGCCTGCACGCACGCAGCCTTGCGATGGATTGTGCGCTTAGCTCGCTGGCCACATGCAGAAGGGCCTTCCAGGATATGAGGATGCCAATTTGCAAAATCCTGTGAGGATCCCTGGGACCTGCTGCCTCTGACACCATCTCAGTATGAGGCAATTGGTGAAAATTTCAATGTGGATTAGCGCCATTGGGTTATGCCTTTCAGACCACCTATATCCCCCTCAGCACTGCTGCTGCCTCCATCAATGATGAGCACTGGGATGGCAGGCAAATGTGTGCTACAGCACAGCCTCACAAGCAGCACCTGAGTGTGCAGGGCCAGAAAAGGCACTATTTAATGAATGTCCTCTAAAACCTCACAGGGCAGAAGTTTTCTTTTTCTCTACACATGACAAAAAAACAGCACTAATTTCCTTCCTTCCTCTGTTCCTCCTCAAGAAGACAAAAGCGTGGATTTCCTGTTGCTCTATATACAAAAAGACCAAAAAAATCCAATACCCTGCTTCCTTTTCCCACCTGTTTCCAAAGCCATGAGAAGCATCAGTTTCTCCCTCCTCCTCACCCACCTCTCAAAGTAGGAAATCATCTCCTGAACCGTGCGGTTAAGCTTAATTCCACTCCTGTCTCCAAGAAATTGGCAGTGTCAGAAGTGTTCTTTGCAAAGGCCAGTGGTCAGGCCTGTGCCACAAAATGTTCAAAGACAAAACTCAAACTTTCCCACACGTTTTCTTCCTGCTTACTTGCCCTATATCCCCTGCAGACTGTGGCAGCTCATGTTGCCAGCTAGGGAGGTGAGAAGAAGGAAGTACAAAGAGCCCTCCAAGTCCTTACTGAGAAAACAGAGAGCAGAAAACTTTAAATAAAAGCATTCTGTAGAATATATATCTGTATGTAAAAATACTTCTCATAAGTAGGACAGCAGGCCATAAATAACCCCTTGGACTAAATAAAGCCAAATGCTCATATGTCAACGCCCCACCTCTGGTGTTGGTGTGCAGATGGCTGCAGTGGAGGGGCAGGGACTGCACCCACCATGAACAAGGCTGAAAGCTGTTGGGTTGGTTGTGTTGCTTGAAGGGCTAACAGAGCAGGTGGCTCCTGCTTGGCTGAGGTTATCACAGGGGTGAAAGTCAGCAAGTGCCTGAAAAACTTCAGAAGAAGATAGTGTTGCTGTAAGGAAGTACCCAATCCTGCTTGTGGGTAAGACTGCACTCCCTTCTCCAGCCTCAGGAATATCCACTGTCTCCTTAATAGCACAGTCTATAACAACCTGGTAGCCTGCTGCATGTGAACATCAGACTTGTCTTCACTTTCAACAATGAAAGGGAACTGGATCAATCCAAGGACTTCTCCACTTTAGGAGAAGGAACTCCAGGTTTCTGCAACAGTGCTGGGGTGCCATGACCATTGCCTTTTGAATCCCCAGTGTAGCAAGAGCTTTTCATATCAGACCATCAGATCAAAGGAGGAAGAAGAGAAGGAAGATTTTCTTCTTTCTTTTCTTTTTCTTTTTTTTTTTTTTTTAAATGGCATCTACTTGTTCTGGTTGCAGCATTGGGAGATATTGTGGAAACCAACATTTCTGTTCCAGATGGGAAGAAATGAAGTACATCCTGGAGTCCAGAAAGTGCCTGTTAGTTATTCTCAAGCATCTGCCAGGTTGACACATCTGCATGTGTCTAAGATGCACAGGAAATTAAAATTTGTGAGAGGGCATCTATGTGAGACAGCTGGAAGTGAAGGAATGATGTAGAAAGAATTGTAGATGGCCAAACCCCAAATGCCCAAAGGAAGGTGCTGTGTTGCTTTACAAATTCTTTGATCATGAAACACTTCATGTCTGTTAAATAGTGGAGAGCCAAAATGATGCTAAGCATGGTCCATCTTAAATGAGTATCAGCCATTTACTAAGAGCAGTGCTGAAATATGCACTCTACAGATACTGTTTTCTCCTATTAGCATGAGATAACTTATTTACTACATAACTCGAGGACAGAAATACAACTTTGTTGAAGGCAAGAAGTTATTCTCTTGTGTCATGATTTGAACCAACTTGTTACAATGCTATGTTTTGCAGGAAAGCATGCTTTTAAAGACTGAGGTTTCAATAAAGAGAGGGATGAACTTTAATGATAAAGGAGCTTGTCTAAATCTTTTAAAATTTAACTAAAAAAAATCAGAGAGCTTTTGTGATTTCTAGGTTCCTAAAAATACTTGTTTCTTATTTTTCTAGATTTTTTTTCAACTTTAAGAGGGTATAATAAAGATTTTAGTATCTTAGGCTTTTAGGTTTTATATTTTAACCCAACCTTTTCTTGCTAACAGGAACTTTGCTGTTTAGTTATAAAATTATAACTTTTTAATAACTTTTAAATTAAAGCTCCTCTCATCTGTATGAACTCTGTCAGCACTGTAAATCCTTTATATAATAAACTGACTGAAATTCAATCTATCAGAGGAGCATAGTACAATTGCATATTACAAATGGCTGTCTCACTGTTTGGCAAAACAGAATGGATTGTGTTAATCAGTAAATTCTCCTTAAAAACTCAGGATAATTATCTAACTAGATGAAAACTGAAAAATTGTGCTTGTGGCTCTAGTCTCTCACTGTCTTGGAAGGTCTGCTTGATTCAGTGAGAGAGGTGGAGGACTGCTTGGGACAAATACAAAATAGGTTTTAATGTAAAACACAGGTAGCCATCTCCTGTGTGGCTAGATACTGCTTTTATACTTAAAAAGTATTTGAGACCAGACCACGTTGTTGTGACTCCGTTCAACCAGTATGGTAAGTGCCACAACCCCTCAAGTGTAAAATCTCAGAACTGATACTTTATTTTCTGTCAAGCACGAGAATAAGAAGATTGCACTATTACTCTGCTCTCCCGCTATTACTCTATTCTCCCTGTCCCATTCTCCAAAACCTTTGCTTTCGTATCAGGTAGCATTACCCTCTTATATCGGCTCAAGGATCACCCTTCTCAAACCAGAAGAGGTTTGTTCCCTCCACACATACAAATTCCCATAGTGTCTGGCTGAGCTGAAAGCATTTTAAATGTCAGCACTGAATCAGAAATCCCAGGCCAGTTGCTAGCATTTGTGCCTATTTGCTTTATGAAGCAGATCTTCAAAGGCTTCATATCCCTCTAACAGAGGAAGATACCTGGTTTGATACCAGTATGACACCAGATTTAACAAAGTCTTCCTGACACATGTACATCCATCACGCTTGCGCATGTGTCCATGTGCATGCACACATACACACACAAAGCAATGCCCCATCTGATTTCCAGACAGACAGCACTGTCTGGGATGGACAAAAGGGCCATGTAAGCTACTTATTGACCCAAGAACCATAATGTAAAACAGATATCAGAGCTGTAAATCCTGACATAAAGCAAACAAACATAAACTCAAAAACTTTCAGCTCTGTGAATGCAGCAAAGCCTTATAAAATTAAGTACTTCTGTTTCTTCTCAAGTCCCTCATTTTATCTACTTTGTACCTGTTAGTATAACCTTAGGAAAAGAGCAAAGAGGCTTGGAAAAGAAAATATGCAGAAGATCAAGAAAATATACACCATTTTATACAGCAAGAAAATATACAGCAGAGGACAAAGACCATTGTCCACTGAACATAGAAGGGGATGAGATGTGAACTGTTCGCTTTAAGCTTCATTTCTGGTCTAAAACGAAAGAACTCTTTGTAGTCTAATAGAACTATACACTTGAGCCTACCATTAATAGCATGCATGGCGCCAGTGTATTAAAATATGGAAATCCATCGACTAATGGTTTATAAAGTTCAGTATTTCATGTCAGAGTTTCCATAACATTATGGTTCTCAAAAAGTCTCAGGTCCAACTAACAGTGCTCAGCGGAGCGTATATTCTCTAATGAATTGGTGCACTTACTTATTTTGGCAACATTACAAGCACAGAAGGGAGAGAGAAAGAATACGTGCAGTGCAATACATGCAGAGAAATACCCAGCTTCGTATTTGGGATCTTTAGATTATTAATTTCACTTTTCCACCCTTCAGGATAAATAAGTATCATAGAATATGTAAGCTTTTCCTGAAAAAAAAACATATCTTTTTAATACTGAGTTCTGTGGAATGTGTAGTAAATAAATGTGAGCAAACACAGAGCAGATTTGAAGATCATTTCAGCAGTGAGCTTCATTTCAGGTCTGTGACCACAAATGGAAAGAATGCATAGAAAATACCAGATAGTCCATTTTCTATCATTGATTCATGTTGTCTCTGTAGCACTACACAAAGTGAGCTTAGTCACTTATTTTAACCATATACATTTAGTTTTAATGGTTCAGCTCTTCTTCAGTCATCAATAGGGAGCCGTGTTACCATGGTAACAGACAGATGGATTAATGTGAAGTTTAGAGAGATACAGTAGTGCCAAATTTTGATATACACAGTGAACACTAATGCATTGAATATACAAGAGGGCATGCATGCAGAAAATGTAAGGGGTAGTCCTTCGTGTGCACAGAGAGTGTTCTGACACACAATTCCTATCATCTTTTGACAGACAACAGTCATCTTTCTTTGACCTACAGCCTTCAAAAATACCCTCCTGAAGTCATAGATAGTTGCTTTAGAAACTTAAAATTAATATCTAATTAAGCCTGTTAGAAAGGGCTGCTGCCAACATCCAACATATGTTAATACATGTATTAACATATATATTAGGCCACAAAACTACTGGTCATGTTAGAATCACGATTTGAGGTCCACTTCTTGAAATGCAACCTGTCACTTTCAGCTGAGATCTTTAAATGAGAAAAAAAAAATAGTGGTATGCAAAAAATCACTGTTTTTTTACAGAGCAGACAGTTTGCAGATGTGGTAATTCTTCTTAAAAACTTGCACACTTTCTTCTTCTCTCAAACCTCCGTGACCTGCATCTTCCTGGCCCACCTCACCCCTTTCTGTAGAGCTGCTAATCAGCTTTTCTGTTTTTAAAAGATGCTTATAAAAGGTTAATGGTTTATGCGCTGACAAAAATCCTCAGATAGAGATTAAATTAATGCAGTAATAAAAGGCGAATCTTACACTCTGAATATCTGATTTATCACCTTTTCCTCATGCTGATAAAACTTAAGAGATTTTCCTAGTTGCTGCTTGTATTCCATTTTGCTATCTCTGAAATGTATACTACCACTAGGACAAGAGGAAATGGCCTCAAGTTGTGCCAGGGGAGGTTCAGGTTAGATATTAGGAAAAAATTCTGCACAGAAAGAGTAGTCAAGCATTGGAATGGGCTGCCCAGGGAAGTAGGGGAGTCACTGTCCCTGGCAGTGGGCTGAAACTGAAATGAGTTCAAGAAACGTGCAGATGAAGCACTTAAGGACATGGTTTAACAGGCAGGACAACGGTTTATGGTTGAACTTGATGATCTTGAAGGTCTTTCCAACCGTAATGATTCTATGATTCTATTCCACTACTGCAGAATGGTTTCAATGCAGAAACCTGCAGACAAGCTGCTGAATTCATTGTAAAGCCAGGTATTTTTAAAAGGGAATCTCACCCACAGACTGAAATTTCAGCACAAACTCGGTGCTCTTAGAAGTATTCCAAATGTGAAATCAGAAGTACTTTACCCAGATCACACTATTAATTTATCTTACAAGAATAATTTAATTAGCAATGTTTTTCCTCCATCTATACAAAATGATAATTATCATTCATCATGAGCCTAATATTCAGGTCTCCTTCCAGGCCGTTTTAAATTATAGTATGAACTACAGCAATTAAGCTCTATGACTATCCAAAGGACCTTTAGATATAACCTTCACTGAAGCAGATTAGGAGAAGAACACAGTTCAGATTCATGCCAGTTAATGTTATGCTTGAATTTCTCAGCAGGCGATGTACTAGATATGAATAAATGGTATATCGGTTTTCTCCCAATGGTAAATAAAATGCTGGTCCGATGTCTTTTTGTTTTCCCCCAGTGTTTTGCAAACGTTCTGCCATTGCTGAGGGCCCCCAAACCAGAGCAGTTGCCACATGAGGACACCCAGTGGCCTGGGGTTGGCATAGCAGTTGTGCTGCCGCTGCGTTGCGGGTTCAGGCGCCCACCTAGCAGCACTGGAAACGTCTCTGTTCCAGAGGGTTGTCCCATGCAATAACCTGGTCCATGGCCTGACTGGCCTCATTAGGAAAATGTTTTCATTACCTCAAATTAGAAACAACTGATTCTTCACTGAAGCCAAACACATGGCTAAAACTGATCCTGGACAAAAAACATCGGTGGTTGCATGGCTAAGCCCACAGTTTCAAACTCTGTACTCTAAATACTGTACCTTATTGATTCTAGAAATGTACACACTATATGCAACTGGCCTTTTTTATTTTAAAAAATATAGATATATACATATATATATTTAAGTTGGAAAGTGTTAAGATTTTTGAAGAAAGTCCAGGACTGACACAGCTTCTTAAACAAGGGGCTCCTGCTTTATTCAGACACATACACAATTCTTTGCAGGAGATTTAAGTACTAAACTCTAAAATCTCTCATTTGGATATTGAAAATAAGAAGTCCTTTCAAAACTTAGCAGAACAGTACTATAGTTGCAAAAGAAAAAAAAAAGACTCTTAATTCTTCATGTTTCTGAGGACAAACTTCAAATCACCTTTCCAACAGCATAAGCAAGAAAACTTCTAACTGGATCAGATTTTCTTTTGTCTTTCAGAACATTTTCTGTGGACATACTTAAAGACTTCATACACCTCCTGTGAGTCACTTAGACTCTTGCAAGCTTAACAGCACAAACAGAATTTTGATCCTTAATATTTTCTGGCTCACATGCTAGGCCTAATATCTCCTATATTTAGTCATGGAGGTATAGATGGAGAAACTAGGGGAATTCTGAGGAAGTATGCATGTATCCATCACAATAGGTGAATTATTTTTGACATTTATGTGACTTCAGAAAAAAATAATGCTGAGGGAATGTCGGCAAACATTTGCACCTTCATGAGGCACGCGGCAAGCGTCCAGATCTCTCCAGGGCCACACGAACTCAGGCCAAGGCACATGACAGCCTAAAAGACGTATGTTGTCGCCATCCCTAATATCTGTAACAGTCCTCTGACCAGGCAATGGTCATCGTACATGAGTGCTTATTTGGGAAACCCTTAATGATTGGACTTTTGCCATTTACTCAAATGCTGCCAGGCTTTGGCTTTAAAAGGCAATGGCACTATGGTATCGAGGTAACTTAGAAGCACACTCACCTTTGCCACAAGTGCCCGGAACAAGCAAACATAAATTTGAAATTAAACAAACAAAAAATTCATCTTCTGAAGTAGTAAGCTGTAACCGAGAAACACAGTTCTATGGTTAAAGGAGATGTCCTGCAATCTGGAGATCCAGGCTCTTATGTTCATGTTTTTGCTAAAGAACTAAAACAGGGCTTTGTGCAAACTCTTGAATCTCTGCACTCTGCCTTCTTTAAATGGAAAAACACCCCCCACATAAATCTCTGAAGCTAGTTCTGGTAGTATTTCTAAGGTGTTTCGCAATTCTCAGATGCAAAGCTTGTATTGTAATTCTTCTTATACTTTACAAATGATCACTGATGTAAATGATGTATCTGATGTATGTGGTCAAATTCTATAAATAGTTATTCAATGACCAGCTTTTTCTTTTTTTTTTCTTTCTTTTTTTTTTTTTAAAGATTCATTCTGAAGCAGTAAAGAGACCTGGAGACTCACTCTGAACATGGAAATTTCAGATACCAGATTTTTAAGAGAGGCACAAAAGTAAGCAATTTACTGTAAAAACATAGATTCCTGTAGAAACCCAATCGTAGTGTCAGAATCTTCTTTTTTATCCCTTGTTAAAAGAAAAAAAAAACAAACACAACAGAAGATTCTTCAAAAACACTTAACCAGCTGCTTCATGCCACCATCTGTGCACAATGCTAAGAGTGCACGACACTTTCAGAAACACTGAAGTTTTTAAAAATTCAGGGAACATTCACTCAGCTGAGCTGAAGGGTAAATCTCAACTCTCTGAGCTCTAAAGAGTACAGTAACTGCTGCATTTTCTGTCTTTCCAAAACCAGTGTTTGGCTCCCTCCCAAATTCTCTTCTACAACCAAATTCTGTTACAGAACATGACAGTTTAACCAGTACTTGAATCAACCTCCTGTATGTTTTGAACTGCATTTTCAAATGCAGAACTCGGTGACTCAGCTGGCCGACATTTTGTACATTGCCACTCAAATCTATTGCTGGTTTGTACAACTGTACAGTCGGATAATTTAGTAAATGTGTGAAACCACTGCATTTATTATGTCCCCATCAGCTTATAAAGTAGCTCTTCCTCTTCTGAGTTCCAAACTCAACCTTAGCCTTCAAGTGAAATTAGTCTTCAGAAGGAAGGGGAGCAGGAGAAACAAAAGTAAAGACTGAGGTTCTTAGCAGCATTATGTTACAAAGTCTGCACACCATGTTTTTACTTCTTGATATACCTGCTTTCAGCCAGGAATACTAAACATTCACAAGGATTTAAAAAAAAAATCTTAGGGCATATATTCAGGCAAACCGGTTCCTTTTGCATTTTTTTCGTATTCTTTTCTTCCTTGTGTCTCTCTCACTCATTTTCCACACTCCGACCTCATCAATACTGTATATTTTTTTTCTGAACTTCCATGAGAGTGTTCACCAACTTTTCATGCAAACAGGGATTGACACAGAAATCCTAATCATAGCTTCAGAATAATGGAGATTGACACTGACTTAAAAGGTGAAAATTCTGGTTGCTTCACACTTGTTTTCAAATGTATCAGTTTTGTTTTTGTAATAAAACAAAAAGACCATAGGCAAGAAGTCTACCACTCACCATTGTGCTTTTTTTCTCTTTGTTTGGGGTTTTTTTTGTGACGCTTATGCTCATGGCATCCTGGATATTACTATCCTGAACAACATGCACAGAGTGCCTGAAACTAGTCATGCAGATATAAGAGCTCAGACTGTGGCCAAATTGGATTAGGAAGAGTAATGCAGGTTTCCATTCTGTCATCACCTATATAATCTAAGTGTTTGAATACAGATTTTTATGAAGACCTTAATATTTGATTCATTCAATTCATGACTAGATACATTAAAATCCATGGTTCAAACTAACATGGATCTGATGTATGAATTTTAGACAAAGATAATTGATTTAATTCTGAGTAACTATATGTGGATCGGTCTATTTGCATGTACATCAACAATGACAGAGAAGAAATAAGGAGAAAAAAAAAGCAAGGATCTTGGATAGGGTGCACACAAAAAAAGGAATTTTATTACATTTCATTATAGAACAAAAAGAGATTAATACTGGTACCTGAATGGACATTATTCTGACAAATATATGGGCTTTACTTTTAGCAGAACAATTTATTTTATAATACTGAGAATTTAAAGTTATTCAGTATGACAGAGTGAATTCCATGAATTTTATGCCCTAATTTAAGTGTCTGTGAATGATTAATAGCAACAGATCGTATCTGAATCTTTTAAAGATAGACTCCTGGCATTGTTCAAACCAGGATTAAACAACACCATTATTCCTTTTTCCCTTCTTTTCTCTTCTCTTTCTTCCTAGGTCTGAAGAAGAAGATTTGAAAGAAAGTGATTGACGTGAACTCAAAAAACTATCCCGTTAAGAAAATCTCGGATTTGATCATCAGACACACACACACACACAAAATAAGTTATTATCTCTCGAGGTTCAATCATTTTCCTAGCAGACGTAATAGTAATCTTGACACAATTACAATTAAAATGACATGGATGACTCTGGTTTTAATTTTACACGTACTAATAATATTCAAATACCTTATATACCCATATACACTTTAGTAAAAAAAAAAAAAGTACTTTGATATTGTCACTGTGCAATTATTCTAAGACTATCCTTTCTAAGCTTTTCTGGAAGCCTTCACTATTATTTGTGGTGAAATTATAAAGATCTACAGTGCTAATGCTATTCTAAAACGTCTACAGTCCTGGGATGCTTTTATCACAGGAAGGAAGCAGACTGTAGGTCAGTGGTTGCCTTCCAGATTAGGAAAATTGAATTAGTGATGATGAGTCAGACGCACAGCAGACATAATGCCTACTTGTTTTGCAATAGCTGCTTTTAATTGTGTAGAATTTTGTTTAACTGACACAGTACATGCACTATTAGAAGACAGGTTTGGATTGGTTTTCAGAACTACCATGAACAAGAAGTTTCCCAAAATACTAAATTTTTGCTTAGCAACCCATTTCTCTATAATTAGACCCTTAGTTACAGACTATAAATGATGATGAAGAGGTACAAAGAAGGAAGCTGGGGAAGAAATACTTGTTTTGGAATTATTTACATTATTTGCTTTCTGTTAAAAGTGCTGTCATATACTAAAACGTACTTTAGCCACCCCTACTGAATCCTAGAAAGTTATTATACCATTTGATAAAGGAACAGGGTCTGGAAGATCTTCAGAAGTTTGCTTCTCAATTGTAGTGCTTTCAGAAGGTGATGAAATGGTTATAAATCTAAGGAAATGATAAAAACTTTTTTTTTCCTGATATCTCCAAGTCTTTTCTAAAACCACAATAATTGCTGTGATTCCTCTGAAATCTGCAGGAGGCTTTGCCTGAAGTGACAGCTACTTGCAGGAAGGAAAGAAAAGCAATATTGATAATCAAAAGCTTCTTTCTACACTGAATGGATTTTTAGGAAATGAGTGGTCGAGGACAACGTTCTATTTAAAGTAAAGAACAAATTTCTTGTCACGGATCCCGCTGGCCAGCAGGGCAGACACACCTGCACCTGCGCAGCACCACGGCCACCCCTCTCCTACTATGGAGCATTTACATCAGAAACCGGAGTTACTGAGTATTTCATACCAGAAAATAAAACACAGGCACACATTCCTAATTAGTCCTCCAATGGCAGGACATAACACCACCAAAAGGACTCCACTACGATAACTATATATATGTGTGTGCGTATTATACATGTAAAACACACCCACACACATATGTATATGTGTGTGCATATATATATCCCCCAGTATTACATATTTAATCCCTAAGTCGCCGCCTGGGCTCAGCCGTGAGCCGCAGTTGCCTCGGTCACTGCTCACTACGCAGGGAGCGCCACGCGCTCCCCGCCCCGGACCCCGCAGCCTCGCAGCGGCTGC
>NW_010586207.1:359592-372201 GCF_000705375.1 Tinamus guttatus | reverse complement strand
TGCTGCGCGGGGGCCTGGACGCGGCCGGCGGCGAGGGGCGAGCGCCACCGACAGCGAGGAAAGAGGGGTCACACAGGGAGAGGAAGAGGGAAAAATGCATAAAAGTTCTTCTTTGGCTCAAAACTAGTGCCCGTGGTTTCTTAGTTTTGCCCTTATAGGGACACAGCTGAGCTCAGATGCACGGGTAGCTCCCACAGCTCCCGCCAAGTCACCGCGGTGGAGCCCTTCCCCAGCCTGCGGAGCATGTCCCGGTGCTGCACCTCGTCCAGTCCGCTCCCAGCCTGGGATTTCATGGACATATCCCCCAGCAGATACCCGGGAACGTGTCTGGAAAGCGTGCCCTTGCAGGGGTACTGCTCCATGTAGCCCTGCTTTCTTCTACCCCTTGTCTGCTTTCCTTCCCATTTGCAGGGACTGTGTTTCAAGTTCCTCCTCTTTGAGGAGAAAAGTAGATTTAGAAACAACTATTATTTCTGAAATCAAAAAAACATTGTGGGCTCGTAAACCTTGACATGCAAAATGCAGTGAGCACCCACAGTTTAGACAGTACTCAGGTCTTGCTACCAGAGGAGAGACTTTATATTTCATTGTCATGAATAGTGCAATCCTCTCCTCACACTAATATGGTAACTCATAAAAGCAAGCTGAGACTTGAGATTATGTTTGGCTTTCTGCCTCCTATTTGGGGCAGTTTTTAAAGGATTCTCGTATGAATTGAGCGGCTTTTGTACAGGCAGCTCAGTCTTTTGTACCAAGGCACTTTCTGATGCACTATAGCTACATGTTCCTTTCTGATGCAAGAACTGGAAGGGATCAAGGGAGCCCAAGTGACTTCGGAAATGCTCAGAAGAACTAAAAAGTGGCGGATACTTTTTATCTCGGGAGGGCTTTCCGCTAATGTTACTTTATGGGGGGAACTGGAGGACTAGAGCAAAGTGTTGCTTATAGCACAGTCACCTCAGTGACTGGCAAGTTCTCAGATGACCACTGGAAGTAACAAGTGATGCAGCAAAAATAATTGGGTCTCCCTTTAGGGGAAGGGTGAGGCATAGTCATGGAACAAGGAGATCCTGAGAGAGGATACCAAGGGAACAGGGTAAATGGAGAAGTATTGTGAAAAGGTATCTTGGGATTTTAATGATTTTTGTTTTGCATGGTTTGAAAAATATGCACTGGTCATTAATTTTTAAAATGCACTTTTTCAAAATATTCTTTCTCACTTGCCATATTGAGTTAGTGCAAATAGCCTTGACAACTGTTCCTTTCCCTTTGGCATCTTCTGACAGATCATAGAATCATAGAATCATTAAGGTTGGAAAGGACTTCTAGAGTTCGTCTAGTCAAACCCCCCTGGACATGCAGGGTCACCTAGAGCACATGGCACAGGATTGCATCCAAGCGGGTTACATGTGTGAAGACACTTTTGAATGGAAGTTTAGACTCAGTCTTTGTTATGAAGCTATTCCTTGAAGCTTTTAATTTGTAAAATTCACGTGTCTAATTAAGGTAGTGATGCTGTAACTCACACAGTAAATGAGCAGTTTAAATATACTGTCTGTATTATAGTCAAAACTCATTATAGAGCACATAACTATGTATGCTGTAGATAATTTCAAAAGCATGCCCATAAAGGCACAGAATATTTACAGCAACCTGAAAATAACACTATGGGATTGAGTTTATTTCAATACACAGTTTGTAAAAGTAGTCTAAAGTAATTTAGATAAATTTCGATCTTCATTTCTCATGTTTTACTTCTAGTTTTTGTTTTTTTCTCTCCTTTGAAAAAAAAAAGTTTTCATTTTTGTTTCTTAAACTTTTCTTGGCAGGGGGAATTTTTCTAGGTACAGTTGCTTTTAGGAATGATAGCAGGTTTTGGCACGACACTTGCCATGGCAAAAAAGAAGAATCCAAACTGGTTCAGTAAGGTTTGTTCCTTTTAAGTTGCTTTCCAGTTATGATGCACAGGGAAAAGAATGCATAAAATTCCCTATAGAAATGGTGATACATGTGGGATTTAGCTGTACAAAGTTGATGGTATGAGCATTAGGCTTAATTGAAGTAAAGAGGAATAGGATAATTTAAAAATCAATTTGGAGTTGACATTGCCTAATACTTTGGTACTTTGGATTAGTTGAAATAAAGCAACATTAAACTTACTCTGTTCTCTGTAATCATACTACTGCTACATAATTCATAATCTTTTGATTCTGTGATATGAATATATTTCATTCTCATGAGCTGGCATCACTTCCATCATCCATAGTCTCATATATAGGATTGGGAAGGGTGGTAGCTGTGGAGTAGGGGTGGGAATGAAAAGGCAGGAAGACTGAAAACTGTGGAAAATATAATGTGGAGTTATTTAGTTAAAATTTGAGCTCTCCGCCCCATTCCTGCCATGTAAGGGGACTGAAGAGCATGAGCAGTAGATTGGTCCAAAGAGATCTGGCAGACAAAACTATGTCTCAGGCAATTGCATAGAGTGCTGAATCTGAGTATCCTGTTATAAAAAAAGAAAGAAAACTGCAAAGCAAAACTAACAGTTATACCATGTCTGTAAATTAGAGCACACTTATTGAAGAGCACTTTTTTCCTTCATTAACACTTTGCTGTTGCTGTACATGTCAAAAATAGGCCCATAAAACTGATCAGTCTCTATTCCACTATAACCTTAAAATACATTAACTATTATAGAATTTTTGAGGGAGCTGAAAACTCATAGTTATTTTTAACATGTTAATTTAATAAAAACACAAGAGTAAAAATATAGCACTTTTGTATAGCACTAAGTTTATCAGAGACTTTATATCTGATCACTGAGCAGTCTCCTTTTGTGGTTTAAGAAGTATCTTTCCTTTGCCATCATATTTTCTTCTCTAGTTTAAGAACTGACAAATAACTCATCCACTGGCCTTTCAGTACCAATTCCCAATTTCCTTCCAATACTGTAATTTTCAAAAATGAAGAAGCCACTGTCTTTTCAGAAAATGAATAGTAAGATCTTGACAGCTTTAAGAAAATAAATAACAGAGGATATCAATAGTGGAAAACTTAGGGGATTCCTTATTTTTAATGCCATTATATGCAGGAGCAGCTGGAGATACCTGTCTTCTGGCAGCAGGCACAGTTCTAGCAGAATTTTTGGAACCATAAACTTTAGCATACAGTTAAATACAAGTTTTAGAAAATAAATCAGGATGCTTATAGAAACTATTTGTGCTTCGTTCTGAGTTAACATTGCATTTTGTAGGTTACAGATTGAATTCTCTCAGCCTTACAAAACTCAGATGTTTTTAACCTTACAGTGTAAATTTTCCTTTTGAGGAAAAAGCAGTTTGACGAATAAAAAGAAATAATCGTGCAGTAGTTACAAATACGGCTTTATTAAAATTTCTTGATATACAAGTGCAGTTTCACTGGCTTTACACATAGGTTACCCATTTGTTTCTTTTATATCTTCTTGTTGTATCATTAATTCTAGAAATCTAAGATTCTGAAAGGGAGGTGTAACAATACATGTGCGTTTCTTATTTGAAATAGGTAAAACTTTATGAGAAGTTGTTCCTTAAGCTATAGAAATGTATTACAAGAAAGAACAGCTTTCTCTATCTGTTTGTTTGTTTGTTTGTTATTATTATTTTTAAACATACTTTTTCCTGGGTGTTGCATTTTTCCAAGATAGCACAATTTCAGTGCTGTATATTTTTGGCTGTCTGGCCTGTCCCAACATCAGTGTGAAATTTATCAATGGTGACATGAACTTGACCTGCAAGAATATATATGCTGGGAATGGCACTGAATGATACATACTATTTTTTTGTTTTTTGCTGAAAATCTGTGCCTGTTATTCTCTGTATGAATTCCAACGGGTTGCTAGCGATGTTTTTAATTCCTGCATCCCTCAAACTCTGTGAAGTGTAGAAGAAAATGCATCTTGTCACAGTGCTGGCAGGTGAATAATGAAAGCGTAAATATCGATAACTAGAGTTTACCCTTTCTACACGTCCAATGCCCAAATATTATTTTTACCCTTGTTAAGGTGAGGCCATAGTTTCTCAGTCACTTTAAGCAAACATAAGGCAGCATTGCTATTCAAAGAAGCAACCATATCATGCCTTAGTTCCTGGTAATTCATTCCTGCCCCTGTATGTGTGCAATCCTAGGTTGGTGAGGTGGTAACCTATTAATGATACTTATTTTTCCCCTGCATTAGTCTTAGTCCAGATTGGTCTTCTGATGCCATTTCACTGGTGACTGCAGTGACTGCTGTCATGAAGCTGTGGGATGAGATGTAAGAGTCGATATTGGCAAGTAGCATGAGATTTATTCTCTCAGCATCTTTGCTGGCTTGTGCCAGCTGTTGTGTGTGTGAAACGGCAGCATTCAAGTCAAAGCAGAAACAAGAAGCAAGCATAATACAGCCTGGGCAAATTTAAATAGTTTATGGAAGAAAACACCGCCATGTGGTGGGAAAGCTGTGCCAACACTGTAAGCTTCATGACTACCTTGAGCTTTCAAGGAAGCTAAAGTATAAGACCCTAGTCTCACAGGATAGCGTCAAGTTATGGGCAAAAAATAATGTGGAAATTGAATTTACTATACGCCTTCATTTGTACTAAAGTTAATAAAATATTATAAGCATTTGTAAATCCAGAGCACAAATTTACTCAAACCTGAGATTACATACTTCTGTTTTGTGATGAAGTGCTGCAGAGATCTTCAATTAAGAAATGATTCTTTTCACAGGGTAAAATTAAATGCTCAAGATGCCACAGCAAGTGTCCAGTAGCCAGCATTTATCCAGGTGTTTAATTTTACAGTTGGCTAAGTCATATAAAACCGAGCAAAGTGAATGCAATCAACCAAAGCAGTTGAGCGTACCATTTATTTTAGGCACCTTGAATACAGCAGAGCTTCCTTTCAGACACAGATCTTATCCACAAGAGCACAGTTACAGAACCGAAGCCCATGTCTGGAGAAAAAAAAAATCCGTTCTCTTCCTTCCTGCTCATATAGAGAAGAGAAGACAGAGAGGAGATCTGATCAATACATACAAGTACCTGAGGGGAGAATGTGGGGAGGATGGGGCCAAGCTCTTCTCGGTGGTGGCCAGTGATAGGACAAGGGGTAATGGGTACAAGTGGAAACACAGGAGGTTCCATCTCCATGTGAGGAAGAACTTCTTTCCTGTGAGGGTGACAGAGCCCTGGAACAGGCTGCCCAGAGAGGCTGTGGAGTCTCCTTCTCTGGAGATCTTCCAAACCCGCCTGGATGCCACCCTGTGCCACGTGCTCTAGGTGTCCCTGCTGGAGCAGGGGGGTTGGACTAGGTGATCTCCAGAGGTCCCTTCCAACCTCAACCATTCTGGGATTCTGTGATATCCTCCAGAAAACTAGATGTAATGCGAAGCATACATTTTGGGAACCAAATTGCTTAATTCTGACCTATATTTTCCTTGTCTATTTTATAAAAAGACTCAAGCATTGTTCTAATAGCTTATTTATTAAATTGAAGAGTTTCTTTAAAAAAAAATGAAAATAATGTGTACATAGAATAACAAGCTTGTGAATAAAACTCTGGTCTCTTAAAAATGCTCTTTTGTTGGCGACATGTTTTTCCTCCATACTGTTTGACTGTTGTCTTTTTCTTTTTTTAGCATTTTGTTAATCAGCTTTCTTGATGCTTGGAACAGCAAATCAGCATATCTGATAATCACATGACAAACAATGTTGTTTACAGAAATCTCATGCTGTGTACTTAGTACCCCTGAGGAACCAGCTTGTGACTGAACACCCTTTGACACTGCTGTCAGTAAAGCCAGATCAATTGTTTCCATTTTTGCTTTTTCTCTGGGGCAATCAAGCATTTAAATAGCATTCTCTCCCTCCACCCCCAGCAATTTTTGCAGATAATGATGTCTATTTAAAGATTGTGTGTGGAGAATATTTCTGTCATTTTTTTCCCCATCTTCTAAACCAAAGAAATTCTAACTGTTGTATATGTTTATGACATTATTCCTATTTCAGTTGTCTAATTTTAAATGTATTCAATACAATTTCTACTGAAAGAATTATGAAGTGTATTAGTTATGTTAAAGCAGTAACAAGACATAGTTTAGTGGTGTGACTAGAGATCTCTTATCATTTATGTCTGTGCGTGATGCCCAGATTTTAGACTGGGCACACATCAGGTCAGGACAGGGCTTAATGTGTTTAGACTGTCTGTACCAGCTTCCACTTTGGGATGTGCAAATCAGAATAAATAAAGATCAAGATGGTGCTGCAAGTGTGCATCTGCCCTTGGACAACTATGTCTAGGAGGATATCCTAAGGACAAGTGTTAATGCTGAGGATTGTCTAGGGATCATTTTAACATTCTGATAAATACAAAGCCAAGGAAAAAAAAAATACTGATGCTATTGCCCAAATACCGTAAGAATAGGTGCTGTACATTTGCTTCATTACATCAAAGAAGAAAGAGCAAAATTCAAATCTTTAGAAAAACCTTTAAGAGAAAACGCAATATATTTTTCCTGCTTTATTTTTGTGATGAAAAAAGACTAGAAAAGTGCAGGTGTGTGGCATGTTTTGGAGGATTTTTTTAATTTTACTTTTCAGAATTCTAGGCTATAAATTAAGTATTTTTATTGAATATATTTGTGTGCTTGTACACTCATTTGATATCCTACTCCTTGATCTTATATAATTGATCAATAATTGTCCTTTTTGGAGGTTGCCCAATAAGACTCTTCAGTTGTATAAGGACTACGTATATGAGTCTTAACTATTTTCTGCTAAGATCTGTGTTTCTGTGTGAAGAATTGAACAGTGAAACTCATGAGGAAAATAAGCTCTTTTGCTGATATTTACCCCAGGAGTGCAGGGAGGATGTTGTCTCTTTGACTGTTATTCTAGGGTTCATGGATTGCAGCTGTACGATAGGAAATAAATACACTGAGGCAGGCATCTCACCACAGCCACGTGGTGAGAGTGTCTGGCTAACTGTGAACTTGCAGCGTGAACTGGTTGGTGCCAACTGGCGCACAGCTTGTGCCCTTGGTAGCTGCACTGTGCGTTTGTGTGCCACGGCGGGAAGGGCTCATCGTGTTGGGGGGTCCACCATGACTGAGGCACCATTCTTCTTGGCCTGGGATGGTTTTTCCAAGTGAAGCGCTTTATGCTATGGGAACATGGCTTGTGGATGACTCCTAAGTATCTGAACTGTAAAACCTGTACTCTGTAAAAACTGTAAAAAATGGTTTAAAATGCATGCTATTGTTTCTGACCTGTTTTGTGTCTTGGCTGGTGGAATAACTGAATGCCCATTTGTTACGCCCACAAAACACTTGACTGAAGTATTTCTGAGGCAGTAAAAATCATCCTCAGGTGCTTCTGGTGACCTTGAAACCTGTTCCTGCAAGCTAATATGAGCGAGGCAAAGAAAGCCCTGGAAGATGGCTAAATCTAGTTAAAGAACCCATGAACCTGCAGTGCCTTAATGTAGGGCTCCAGACCGTGCCAAGTTGCCATCTCATCAGCGTTTGGTGGGAAGATAGACTGTGTGCCCCTTGCTGGGCTCTCTGGGGCCCTACCAGAGTTTCTGTAGCTGCACCAGTACACCTGGTGTATCAGACAAACTTTTAGAGCAGTGTTTTAACTTTTTTAGTCTACAGGGCTTTTTGTTTGTTTGTTTTGCAATTTCTGTTCCCTTGATCACTTCATTTTGTGAATCTTAGGGTATCACTGCCACAGCCGCGTTACCGGAGAGGGGTTCATCGCTGGCCTTACGAGCCCTAGGATGGGGCTCCTTGTACGCGTGGTGTGGAGTTGGATTGCTGAGTTTTGCCATCTGGAAAGCTCTGGGAGTTCACAGTGTGAGTACCAACTACATTCCCCTCAAATACCATATTTTTCCTTGGGCAAGTCATCTAGATATGCCATGTTTTCACTAAATCTCTGTGCCACGCTAGCCCAGCAGTATCCCCTCATTCCCTGCACATACAGTGGCTAACCAGAGATATGTATAGCAGAAAGGCTTTTTTTTTTTGCATCTCCCACAAACAGGATGTTGTAGGAGACGGTAGTTTTGGAGGAGAAACAGTTTAGTCCTGCTTGTGCTTATAAGCATAATGTTTCAGATCCTGCACAAAGCAGTCACTGTTCTACTTTCAAGACTAAAATAGTAGCCGCCAGCTCTGTCTTCTATGCTTGTTGAATTAAAGGCTAACCACTGAATCCTATCTTTAGGGCAATGTCTTCCTGGGTCAAAGTTTCACTTTTTGCATCAGGGCACTAGTGACCCATGAAAAATGGAGAAGAAAATTGCTTTTTTTGTAGTGCATTCCTGGAAGGGGCAAAATGGCAGGAATTTGAGGTGGCGTGTTTAATAGAGGGGAGTTCCTTAATAGGCAGTGTTGAGGCAGAGTAACTGAGGAAGCATCTCTGTGTCCCAAGGGCCGCAGCTATCTTTAGTAAACTGCTTGTGTTCCAGCACTTCACAGCAGTGAGCATGGACACTAAAGTTCCTGCAGGCGTTTTAGTTTTCTCCTAGTAACATACCATGACTTAACGGTTCCCTGCAGCCCTAAGTTTGGCAAGCTCAACTTCTTTACCTTCTTTGACAAATTACTTACATAGTCAGCAAAGCACTTCCTGATCTCCCAAAACCAAAAGGGGAGAAAATTTACACTCCATCATGATGCCATCCTCAATAATATCCCTATTCTAATTCTCACTTCATGGCCACTCTGCTAATTAATTTTCTAAGTAAGGATTTGGGGTCCAAGAGCAATGGATAATGGGTTCCAGTGGATAATCACAAGTCCCTTAGTTTCCAGCACCGATTCTTAATAGGAGTCAGTAAAGCACAGCAGGACATAGCAGGAAGCTGCAAAACATTTTGTTTAAACATATATCCTTGTCAGGCTTTTATGAAATAGTACAGGAGGAGGAGGAAGAGCAGGAGTGCCAATTTATACTCTCTGCATGCTGAGTTACAACAGTCCACACCGTTTACTGTCAGCTGTTTCATTAGCCAGAAGGATTCAGAGCATGATTTCACATCATGATGCTGATCCTTATTTCCATTCAGTATTTCTGGCCCTGCTGAAGTACAGCAGAATTTGGCTCTAGTAGGCAGTTTATGATAAAAAACTTAGCTGGAGGAGGGGAGGAAAAAAAAAAAAAAAAAGTATTTCCTTGAGAAGTGTTGTCCTGGGCCCACAGTTGTTTGGTTTCCCTGTGAGGCTCTTCTTGAGATTATCTGACAGGGAAAACCCTGCAAGTTTGAGATGACCAAGCTCCAGCCACGTCACAGTCTGAATTAGGGACCCTAGAACTTCCTGATAGCAGTGGTTCTTGTGTCCTAAGTCTGCAGGGTAATGCAGAGCATTTTAGAGACTACTAGGTTCCTAGCTGTATCTTATAATATCCTGTACTCTATTCTGTACTGTGGTACTATTGATTACAATAGTAATCATATTTGATTTGTGATCATATTTGACAAAGGAAAAGGAGATGGGGGAAAGCTTTAACTTAAGAGGCTCTTGCTAGTGCCCTGTTGTGAAGATCTCAGGTTTCACAGTATTGGACAGTTAAAAACTCCAGAGAGTGAAGGAAGCATACTTCTCTCAAGAGACCTTATCAGCATGTGGTTTTGAACAGTTCTCTTCCTGCTGTCTGCTGATGAACATTTTTTAAATTTTGTATTTACTGTAGACTTTTAATTTCCACTGCAGGAAGGAAACACATATGATAATGCTACTCATTACTGCATAAGCAAAAATTGTCATTTGTAAATTTGCTGACATGCCTTTCATTTTTCTGCCTTACTATGTGTCTGTTAAAATCAAATATGTATTTTTAAAATATCTGGAAGTGCAAAAACTAAAGAAAGTGAAATATCCAGACTATTTTAGAGCTTAAATACCATTTTCCTGAACAGGTGAGAGCTTTGCCTGCAAATAAGGGTTACAAGCTAGCTAATGCATCATTAGTTCTGGATTCTTAGACATATAGTCATTTTAATAAGGGCCAGTTATTTATCAGAGGAAGAGGATTCTTTTAAAACCTCTTAATTACAATCATGTGACCAGAGTTAAAAATAAAATCAGTTAAAATACTAACTTCTGTGGAAAAAATAGAGTCAAATACTTTCAGATAACCATATAAAATGAATAAAATTCAAATGATGAGAAACTATTCACAGAAACTATTATTATATGAAATTTAGCTTCTTAATACATAGCTTGTTCAAACCACAGCAGACACTGAGCTCAATGTTTTCACACGAACATTTTCATTCTAGTTAAATGTTTTTTAAATAGGTGCTACTACAGATTTACCTGAATAAAAATATTTTGGCTCTTCAGTGTACTTGGCTTCTGTTGCTCTGCAATACATGCAGGTAGTAGCACAGCAGACCTATAGAAGTATAAGTAACAATTTCAAACCTAGTATTGACTTGAATAAAGTCAAGTCAAAACATACCTAGTACAGACTTAAAAATTGTGAAATTAAGACAGGCCTTATCTGCTGAACATACTGTACTCAATGTACCTTAGAAGAAGTTTGGTTCAGTTGGTTGTGGGGAATCTCTGCTGAATTAATGTCAGAAGTTTTGGCAGCTGGACAGGCAGAGCATTTTGCCCTCCCTCTTCACTTAACCTGCCCTGAACAGTACCCAGCTGCTGTGGGGAGCTGCTAATCAGTCCTCTGGCCCTGTTAGCACCTGCACTCAGCTGGGCCACAGCCTGCTGACCTCAGTACCGCTGGTAACAGCGTTGCTCACAGCTAAGAGACTCTGCTGATACCCAGTTATTAAACATAATAAAATTCCACTGGTAAGCACCACAGATCTTTCACTTTCCAAACAACTGCTACAGCTTCTGCTTTTTCAGGGAAAAAATAATAAGTCTGGCTTGTGATCCTCAGCTGCCAAGTGCCAGGCCGTGCTTCCCTCCGGCCAGCCTCAGCGCTCACCGCGGTGGCTCTCCTACAGCCACGGCTTCGGAAACCAGCGTTGCGGTAGTTGCAAAAGGCTGCTGTTAGCTTCATCCAGGAGCAGTGGTTTTGTGTGGTGTTGCTGCCAAAATGCTGCCTTTTCTTTATTTTTTTTTAATATTGGTTCTTAAAACTGCTGTGACAGTGCCTACTTCCAGCTCTTAAATGGCTTTGTTGTTAGAGGTGGTTCCTGGTAGCTTTACAGTCTGCTGCTCTTTACACCAGCGTGAAATCCCAGGAGTGATAATAAGCAACGTATCTTTATCTGTTTGTAAGGGATATAAAAGATTTTATGCTGTCTCAGGTTAGGTTGTTAATATCCCCTGACTGCAGTTATCACTGCTGTAATCTAAGAATAGGTGCGCAAGTAGTAAACCCTCCTAAATTCCAGTCAACTTGTATCCCTAAATCATGAAGTGATGGATCAGTGAGGATTTGATCTTACAGGAGGTTAAACTCTATCTTTATTCATGAAAAATGAAATCTACATTTTCAGTACCTAGGAGTATAGGTTCACTCTTCTCAAGTGTGCCCCTTTTCAGAACTTACCCAGCTGTCAGTAATAGCATGACTTTTAACTTGCTTCCTGCAGGCTCTTGGGAACATGATTCAAATTGTGTCCACTTCTGTTCATCACAGGGCATAGAAGCTCTGTTTACATCAGCAAGCACCACAGACCAATAGGACTGGGTCAGCAAAACAGCTGGTGCTGAGAACCTGATATCCATCCCCTTTCAGTGGGTTTTGGTGGTTGCTTGCTTGGGTGTTTTTTTGTTTTTGTTTTTTTTTTGATTTTCTTGATTTGGACTAACTCTGGCCTTGTCCTTCAGCTCAATTGCTGAGGTGCATTCCTGGAACACATCTTCAGTTTAGTTTTACCCTGAAGGAATCCAGTTCATGCAAGGGAGATTTGCTTCAGAAGAGCTCAGGCTCCTATCTGAACTAGGATACTCATCTAGGCACACCCGAAGTATTTTAATAGATAAAAGCATGCATAATCTTAAATGTAAGTTTCATAACTGATATATGCAATAGAAAGGGAAATGTCTGCACTTTTAACATGTATATTTGCTATCTAATAACTTTAACACCGTGGTATTATCTCTCTCTCAACTACGAAACTGTAAACTTATGGCACAGTGGGCTGACGGTTTTTGATGGGAAACACAGAGGTATCAAAGGTTTGGTTTTTGTTTTTTACCTTGACTCAGGAACTTTACATCTTGGATGTCTATAAAAGTAAGACAGGCACCATGTTGATGGCTTGTTTTAATGAGTGTTACGGGTTGGATCCACGTTTGTGAAATAAATTACTCTTTTTTCCTTTTTTCTTTTTTGTTTTTTTTGAAGAAGTCCTTCCTGATCCATCTCCACAACCCTGAGTGTTTGATTCTTCTTGCCCTGATTGTCAGTCTTCTGACTCTAGAGGAGTTTCAGAGTCTGACTCCCATGGAGCAGATTGTCAAGCTACACCATTTAAATCTACTCCTATACTGCATCCAGTATGAATATTTATCAGGAATAATTAATGATGATAATCATCTCGTTGATTAAATAGAATCACTATATCCTATGAAAGATTATTTCATCAAAAGAGAGCTTCTGG
>NW_010586207.1:331654-357951 GCF_000705375.1 Tinamus guttatus | reverse complement strand
CTGCTGATCTCAGAGAAATCTCTTGCATTTATATTTGCATCATCAATAACAACAGCTGCAAAGAATTATTTCAAGAATATAGGAAGAGGCTTTTTAGGATTTTTTCTACTGTGTCTTGGAAGAGACTTTTAGCTGCTCACTGCCAGCAATGTGCCAAGAAGCTAGATAGAACAAACTAGTGACCCTCGGGTCTCCGATCGCCTCTGTGGGGCACTTCTGCTTCCTGGTAAGTGGAGCAGCTGCTGAGCCACTTCTCAGCCACCTGTAGAGAGATGTCTATGTGTATTACTAAAATTGGAATAAAAGCCAGTCTGGTGCAAATTATTCACGCCAAATATTAGTAGTAGGGGATTGCTTTGTGCGTTTAAGTGTGGCAATATGGCACTTAAGCTTCTGCGGTCAAAGACCCCAGATGCTCTGCTTGTCTGAAAGTGCCCAGCTATAACATCCTGGTTCTTTGTGTCACATTAACTCTGACAGGTTTATTTGCATGAAATTCAGCCCTATTCCAGGAGTCAGGGTGAATGTGTCTCTTAAGGGCGTTTTGGTTTTGCTTTGGCTATTTTGCAACTGTGAATCTCACACATTATGCATATCCTAAATGTAAATTCTATACATGGAGAGGATAAAAATTACTTGGATTAACCTTTTTTTTTTCAAGAACTGTCTTACCTGCAGACAATTCAATGTTTTTTATTTAATTCAGACAAATTACATCAATATTAATTTTTTGAAATGCAAACTAAGGAACAATGACTGATACACCATAATACACTCATCATGCAGGTGTCCTTTTCAGCATTCCAGATTTGAAATCTTAGAACACAGTAATTGCTTACATATAATGTAATAAGATTCTGCAGAAATATATGGCATGCTTCTCAGTGAATTTAAAAGTATTCCACTCTGTTTTTTTCCACATGGTACAAAAGCCTTTTGCGACAAGAAGGTATAATCCAAACTTGGCTCCATTATATTCAGCCTCTTGCAGCATCACTGAAATCAGTGGAGCACTGAGAATGAAGAACTTCATCTGTTTTTTTCATCTGCTTTGAGATACCACATATACTTCAAAAACTTAAGTATTTGGTACTTTATTGCGGGAAGATCAGTGTGACGTTTTATAGAGTTTTAAAGCATACTCATACTTCTCACAGTCTAAGGAAGAAACTTCTCTTTAATGTGATTTACAAAATCGCCGTCATTGTATATCTAAATTAATTGATTATTTTCATATTGATCATAATTAGCTAACCGCTTCCTTTTTTGTATGTTCGAAGTAATCCAAACTTAAACCAGAACACTTCTGTTTTCTTCAGGATTTTCTATTGGATTGACATCGTCTTCCTTTTACTACAGATGTATAGAAAGACACTTCCAGGTTAATAGTCCCACTTTTGGAAGTTAAGTGACATTCATGTAGAAATTAAACCAGATGAGGCATGGAGGGGGGCTACTAAAACATGTTTGTGGTACAGATCAACTTCCAGTTTGCGAAATGCATGGATACATGAGTAACATGGCAGCTGCATGTCACAGGAAAAGCCACAGGAGGAGAGTATTCCTGGGGCTGACCTGTTTATGCCTCAGTGCAAAAGGACAGCCTGATCCCTGTTACCTGACAGCTCCCTATAGTCTACCAGGAATTTGAGTCGGAAGATATAGTAGCTTTAGGAGGTAAATGCATAATGATTTTAGAACTACAATAGCTTCTTTTTTATATAATAAAGATAGTCCTGTCCCCCCCGTAAATTTCACTTTATTTCGGATTATTTTCATGTCAGTTTTCTTTTGTAAAAGTGCAGGACCTGTTTTACATGATTATATAGGATTTCTAAGGGATGCATTTCTGTAAAATGTGTATGTGTAATTTTAGGCATTGCATTTAGGCATTGCAAATGGACCTCTGATTTCAGAGAAACTATTTACGTAAATTTAAGTATGTGCATAAGTCTCTGTGGGATAGGGGATTAATATGAGCTCTTCTCTAGATATTTAACAAAATTCAGCCACATTATCTATGCAAACCTAAGACAGTGGAATCAGAAAACAGGTTGTAAGCAGTCCACTATGATGGCACAGCGTAGCATAATTAAAGTATTATGAAGGGTAGAGCCATGATTGACCCTCTGAGTGCCAATTTCTTAGACCTGTAATTTTGAATAACCTGAACACTCATGGTGCCTTTGCCAATCAAGTTAATGAGCTAAGAATATGGAGCAGAGCACAATTTCCCATGCTCATGTCAGAGGTCAGCTTGCAAACTGGCACGAGTTACCCTGCAGCGAGTATTCCCTTTTACCTTGAGATTCAGGGGATTACCTTGTGGCAGGAAGCTGCCCGCTTTGCTCTTGAAGTACCCGAGGGGCTCAAGGCTCACCCTTTTCGGCAGATAACCTGCTATTTCTATATGCAGACCTCGGTGAGCATTTGCTGCCAAGGGTGAGGGCAAACATGTTAAGATTTGGGAAGAGGTGATAGAAACAATATTCCCTGATGCTCTTGAATTCAGGGCAGCCTGTCTCATCTTGATGCCACGTGAAAGGGAAGGTGGCTGATTGGGATATATGGTGCTGCATTCTGCTGCCAGGCGGTATTCCTGGGCACCTAACCTCGTTCCACTTGAAAGCCAATGTAAGCAGTTCTTACTAGTACACCTAGTAAAATAAAGGACGAGTAATGCCTACAATCTGGGTTGGCCTATTATGAATGTCAGGTATTAAAAAGAAGATTTCTAGAACTTTAATTCTGGAATTCATAAAGACTATTTTACTGCTTCTTCCTTCATTTTAATATGAACGGCCATGTAAGTGCTCTCAGTAATAGCCTTATCCCAATTTTTGTGTGACATTCTGTCAACGGTGTGCATTAAAAAGACATTATTAAATGGAAGATGCTTTTAGGTCCCCATATTTTTGCCACCTGAGGCAGGATCATTAGGTTAAGATAAGAAAATAACAGTGATCTGTAGCTATTACAGATTATTTAATGCAGTAAGGTAGATGATACCCTTTTAGAAAAAAGCCTGACAGTCAGAGGTGGAACAGTTACTGTGATTTATTTGGCAGAAAAAAAAAAAACAGCGTCAAGCTTTGCAGTATCTATGATAAAAAAATAAAATTTGCTTGAGTGAAATTCATTTCAGATAGTTGCCTCGAGGAATAGAGCATGCTGGAATGCCAAATCAAGAAATGTGTTAAAAACTGTTCATGTACTGCAAGGTTCAGAGGCAATGTCTGAGAGAGTGGCCTACAATACTGGAGGCCACAGAAAGAGGTACTGCACTAATAACTGAAGATGTTATCACAGCTGAATCAAGTAACTCAGTGTCAGGATGGCTGACAGCAATACAAAACACCTATTTCAGTGAATTATTTCCAAATATTCCATTACTCAGTATGTAGCACATTACTTTTATAATTAAATTAACACCTTTTGGATTGGGACCACTGGCATGTGCACTGTGGAAGCTGCAGGAAATATGGAAGATTACTTGAGGGAGAAGAGGCATCCTAATGCATATCTAATATAAATGACAAGGCAAGAGACAGGTTCTTAATTACAGCATTTCCCTCGCTCAGAAGCGTCCCCTAAAAGGGACGGGTAAATAGAAGGTCCCAATCTTTGCATGCAGTATTGCTAGCACATAAACCTAGACTCACCATCTTCTTCCCAAGAGGCTCACCACAAAGCAGACTAACTGGAGACCTGGTAAGCCCAATGCATAGAAGGGCAGCTTCTCATCCGTGTGTTCAGGGCATGAATTCCCCACAAAGATCCTGTAAGGTTGCAGTGGGCCTGGTGCGGTCCTGTCATCCAGATGCAAACAAGCAAAACCCTGAGACCTGTGTGAGTTACCCTGGAGGCTGAATTTAGTCCTGTGCTAAGTATGTTCTGGCCAGTCGAGGCCCAGGACATTGAGCTCGAAGCCTCTGAGGTTTGACAGCTGAACGGGCAGGCAGCAGACGGACCCTTGACACTGGCAGGAAAGGGACAGCAGCTTTGGGATGCAGTCTTTATGGTCACTTACGGGCATGTACACTCCTGGTTCTGTTGCATCAAAGAATTGTTACTTTTTTAGAGTATTCTCCATGCAGTGTGGCAAGTGATTTTTAGAGGAGCTCTGAAGGCAGGCAGAAAGGTGGCTAGGGTTTAGAAATACAGTCAGGATAGAAAGAAGCACAAACGTGTACGTGGGAGGAAGGAACCCAAAAGCTGCTGTCAGAGGCTCTCACACTGGGGAAAGAAGAGACAGGGCAAATACCTTAGTAGTCCAAAACAAGGTCCTAATGAAAGGCTGCCCTAATTTTCTCAGTGAGAGGAGAAGGAGAAAAAATAAATGGCTAGAATTAGATATGTACTCAGAACAAGAGCAAACAGTAGAAGAAGTTGATTGACTCTTTAGAAATTAAAAAATGTTTATTGAACAGTTTGCACACATGAGAGAAATAGGGTAACTTAATTAAAGAGGATAAAAGAAAAAAAAAAGCTAAAGTTCCTAAAAGCGTTTTCTAATGTAAATGTATTTAATTGTCAGCAATTGTTTAATGTAATGCGGGCTGTTCTATATCAGTTCTGATGTTTGTATCCTTGGAAATATTAGTGTCCATAAGAGGATTTTTATTTTAAATAACTAGCAAAAATACCTGTTTAGGAACTGTTGGAGACAAAAGCTAAGATTTTTTTAAGAAAGAATGATAATTAATAACAGCTATCTGATTGGGGTAAACAGCAGACAACTACTTAAAAACAGAAATGAGATAAACCAAAAAGGATAATTCATCTGTGAATTTTCTGCCTATTTCTTCATATAATATGTATTTCGATTTGATCAGAATATCTAGGTTTCCCGGAATCTCTCCATGGGATGAACCAACAGATACAGCATTTGGTATTCAAGAGGTCATTGCATCCAGTGCTTGAATATCACATCCTGCCTTCCGAGCAAGAATGTCATAGAGTCTGTAACGCGCTTCCTAAAAATAGTAGTCCAAAACTTCCCTGTACATCCTGCTGTTTATGTAACAGGATTTTTCACTGTTTTGCTTTTTCAACATCTATACTTCAAAAAGATTCTATATGTTAAAAAAAGGACCTTGTTAAATCTATGTATCTTGAAAAATAAATGATCTTTAAAGAAAGAAATAAAATGTAAGTTCTAGCATGCCAAGACTATTGAACAGATATCGATAGAAGAAATAAAGATTTGTTGACTGGTGTTTATGTATTTATACATAGAATATTAAAGCAGAAATATTTTTATTTGCAGCCAACATTTTAATTTACCAACGGTAAAAGAAAAGCATGCTGTAATATGTATTTAGGAATCTTTTTTTCCTTCCTACTATTACTTAAAAGTTTAACCAGATTATGCTTTGTCACCTATAGTCTTGTAGGTAGACCAAAATTAAGTCAGAACTGAGCAATATATTTTTATTCCTTTAAAATCCCTGAACAGACCATTTGAGCCTTTAATCCACTGCAAGTGTTAAAAGCGAGAAAAAAGGGGAGGATTGTTGTGGGCCCTTTTGTTGTGTAGTTATTTGAACTAACATAATTAGAGGGAAGGACTTGATTTTCTGTTTATTTAAGTATTTTTACCTCTTCCTTACGTCGCTATATTTTGCCGATATATAAGCCCAGGGTTCATGGTGTTATTTTATTTCCTTCTTATAACAGTTGACTAATTTTATTTTTTAATCTCTTTCATAGATGCAAGAATTCCAAACTAAAATGCAGTCAATGTTTCCGTCAATTCCTAAAAAAAGTGAATCTACTGTAGAATGGGAAGACTTGCTTAAATCCAAATGAAAGAAGCAGAATAATTTGGAGACGTCCCTTTCAGCAAGAATGTCAGGGGAACTATTGCAAGTGTCCCATCTGAAAAACAAAAAAGATAACTCAGACTAAGTGAATTACTGAATTCACTGAACCTGGCGTTGCCTGTGAACATCTAACAACAAGAGAGTTTACAAAAACAATTTATATTATGCCGTGTTTGCTAGTACATCTTCAGCCTGTTTGATATAATTGATTTGTTAGGAAATCCCAGATGAGTTGTATCCATCTTGGAAAAAAAAGAATTTATCTTACAACAACTTGAAGAAGAAACTAACCTTCAGTAGTAAACTGAATGAAAATGCAACGACAAACCCTTATTCCATCCTGCTCCTCACAAGAAATTCTAGGAAATTTCTCTAGCAGCCAAGAGTACTTTCAGCGTTACTTGAACAGGAGTATAACCCTCAAATAAATTGTAACAAATCTGTTAATGAGCCTGAAGGTAAAGCATACAGTGGACTCTTCTAAAAATAAAGGCGATATTTAAATTTGCAACAGAGGAAGCATCTGAACCACACTATTTTTGAATGTCTGGAGGGAAAACTAAAAGCATCCAGAATGCAAAGAATGCCCTACTGAGCTGCTCTCTAGAGCAGAGCAGAGATCTCTACAAAGTGCGCTCCATTTCCTCAGTAGTAGTTTTTTGTTGGATCTTACAATAGCAAATCTGATCATTTGCATAAAAGCTGCTATTATAGTATGAAAATCTAAGTTGTAAGTGAAAATGAAAATGATATAAAATACTGATGTACGCTGCATTATACTGTAAGTATTTTCACCTAAGAAAATACATGGTCAAGTATAGCTTTTTGTATTTCAGTGGTTCCTGTGGCTCTTCTACCAAGAGAAATCTAGGCAGTATGCTATTTTTCACACTGCAGTGATCTCATGAAGTGTGGGCGTAAACAAGGAAGAATAATGTCTTAGTCAAACTCTGCATTTGCAGGATTATAGCTCTGTAAAACTGCAGAAATAATAATAAAAAAATACACACTATCACTGAACGATCCTTTGCTGAATATTCAATTATAAAAGTTTTTTATTAATTGCACACAGTCCAATTAGTCAGCTGTCAGATCTAATAAAGTTCTCTTAAAATTTGTCCTTTGTGATTAAATCTTTAGACTAAGAGAGAATGTTTAAAAAAAATCTTTAAATGTCAGATGAATAATAGGAAAGTTTGGTTTCCCTATGAAACATGACAGCACAAAAATAATATCTTTAAAGAAACTGAAGTGTAATAGCTGACATTTTTTCCATAGCTTGATGCTTGTAATCCAGTATTAAATAAATTGTGGCCCACACAGCCATTGCACATGCACAAAAATGGTGCTGTTTTCATGTTTCGATTAGTCTGTGCACGTGCCGATGCTTACAGCACCTATGCTGATGTGTATTGATGCTGGCTTACTAAGTTTAAGATGCTATCCATGCCATTAGAGCTGGTGAAGTGCTAAACACAATAAATGCAACTCTCATAGGGTTCTTAATGTTGCTCACCTTTATTTTCTAAGGTGGGACCCTGCTGCCTTTCGGCTTCAATTGCCTCGGCGCATCGAGCGGGCACGGGTTCCACCACCCGGGAACCCGGGCCAAATGTGCACACACACCACTATGGTGGATGCAGCAAATGGCACTTATTGCAGACACATCCAAACTTATATAGGGCACCTGTGTGTGGAGGCACGCCCCGTAGCCCATAGCGTTAACATTGCCTTATACGGGCACGTGCCCATCTCCCCTGTTCTTTCCGCCCAGCGCGAGATCTTCCGACCGCCGTACCCTACAGGACCCAGACCACCTGGCTTTATCTAGATTAAGTAACTTATGGTAAAATTTAAAATTAGTCATTTTAAGTTCTCTGCACAGTCAATAAAGACAGGTATAAATGTTCAAAGAGTGACTTCGCTGTATGAAAATGAACGTCCAATCTTGGAATTTTACAAAGTACCTGGCCTGACCTAACTGTGGCCTGCATCTGGAAAAAGTTTCCCTCCTATCAGCCCAGGGGCGTTATGAGGACAGAGGCCAGGGTGCTCTGCAAAAGATGGTCAGACGAGGGCTAGTCCTGACACAAGAAGGCAACACTTGGTAACATCTAGCCCCAAGATCAGTATTATAAATACGGGATCACTGCTGTGTAAGTAGTTTAATATATGCAGGCTCTGTATTATAAAATACTTCCTAGGTAGGATAGGTAGACTGAATCAAATCTGGAAGCACCCATGAATGCTGGAAATATCCGTTTACGTCTTCAAAAAATCCAAACCTACTGAAATTTACAGATAGAAATTTTTAAAGTAGAATCATGCTTATAGGCAAGTGCAGAGTTATGTAGTAAATCAGTGTGAAGGGGTAAGACCTAACATAAAACATCTTCCAAAGAGGGTGAAATTCATATACTGCCTTATTGTTCCAAGCTTTATTCTGCACTTTTCACTGAGAACAAGTTTTTCTCTAGAAAAAAGTTGATGTAAAGGGTGAGAACATTATTTTACAGTAAATGAAGTCTCAATGAAAATGAAAAAAATGGGAGTTATTTTATTTCCTTTCCTGCCCTATGCATCTCTTTTCACTAGTTGAACATTATACCTCAAAATACTAAATGGAATTTCAAGACTTATATAGCTAGAAGTAGACATGGAAGCACATTCCTTAATTCTTTTTTCTTCTGTTGAAAAACAAAAATACTTCCTGCATCGGGGGTGCAAGAAAAAAAAAAAAACAGAAGAGGAAGGGTATTTTCACTATCACTTTTTTCTAGTGCAAAGAGTTAACACTAAAGCAGGGTTGTCTCCAGACTGGGGATTGGAAATGCGTAACGTAGAATGGCTGCAGTGAGGTTCAAGTTGGTTCCGTTGCTTTTCGTGGGCCTCTGTGTTTCATTTGCAGTGATTTGCACTGACTTCCTGGTCACATTTCGTTATAAGAATAATGGAGACCACGTGTGTTCCTAAAATTAGCCTGTAGGCTATTACTTAATAATATGTGGGCTCCTTCTATACTGCTGTGTTGCTTGGAAACAAAAAGGGAAATGGAAAGCACTGCTGAAGAGAGCTCAGTATGGAAAATGGATGTAAAGGGAGAACTATGCGCAGGCTACACTGCCATCCTCATGATTATAAAGAAAACCTCCTCCACTCAGCCAGTCCCAAGGACACTAGCAGTGTCTTTGCTGTGGAAGGTGACATATGGAAACAAACTGGAAACACTCATTTAATTTGGTCCACCACCCACTCTGGTGAAAACGTCTCAGGGGGCTTTTGCTGTGATTTTTGTCACCCATAAGCTGTCTTAAACCAGACTCATAAGAGCTCTTCCTTTTTGAAAATTCAGATCACCTAAACAGATACGCAGAGCAGACTGGCCTGCGATATTTAGGCTGTCATTCAAAACTCTCCAGAGAGTTAAATGCCTGAAACTCAATTAAAGAGGAAGAGCTGAATCAACACTGTTAGAATCTGAGCTTGTGGGTGCAGAATTTCTAGATGCTTCCAACCTGATAGCTAGGCCAGTAAGCAATCCCATCTGGGCAAATGGTCTGTTTTAGCAATCAGAATTAAGCTGACGGAAGTATTTTTGTGTGTGATTTGTCTATTTCTTTAAATACCAGGAACATATTGTTAAATTAGTTAATGGAAAGAAAAAACGTTTAACAGCTAATGCGCTCCTTTATGTAAAGCACCATCTGTGTGCAGTATTCGGGGTGCCCCAGGATGTGGAAGAGAGGAAATCACACAAAGTTTCAACCTTGTCTTCTTTACTGTCATTATCTTGGGCACAGTATGATAAATAATCACATTTATCTTCTGGAGCATATACAGCTTTAATCAACCTATTAAACAGGAAGACATTTTTCACAGACTTTAAAAGGCACAAAAAAGACATTATCTCCCAATAAGCAATCCATTTCATGGGTACTGAGCACTTGAAACTCAGAACAGAGTGAACAAGACTTTTTTTTTTCCCTTCACATCTGAATAAAGCTATTTGCAGAGACTTCAGTCAAGCATATTTGAGGCCTAACCCTCAAAGCAAACAGACAAATATGCTTTTGTAGACTGCAAAACAGGAAGTGTAAGTGAGAGTTTCTAAATTTTCCATGTCCAAACATCACCGATTTTGTTTGTCTGAATATTATTTATTTTTAATTAAGAGGTTTCATTATTAATTGGAGCTTCAAGAGTGGAGGCTCTGCTGTTCATCAGACTTCCAAATTGGCACCCCGCTCTCTTTCAGCTTGATGTTACTTACCGCTGATCACCAGCAACGCAAAGAGGAGACACCTCTCAACCACGAGCCTGCATCTGGGCACAGCTCCTCCGCTGTGGGTGCAAACCCTCGGTTACCAAAGAGTGACATCCAGGAGAAGGCAGCACTGGCGCTAAGAGGGCTGAGCCACAGTGCCCCTTCTCTTTGCAGTTGTTAACCGTTAGTCATTGCGCAGCATCTCCTGCCGCTGCAGAATGGGAGATCAGCTAATACCTCACTGCTGAAGATGCAGAAGATGGGGTAGCTAAGGTAAAACTACGTACACACACACACAAGTCTGAACCACAATATTGCTCTCGCTATTCCTCCACGGCATTTACATTCTTTTAGGAAGTTTGCAGTGGATGTGGGAACTAAACAAAAAACAGGTCTAGTTCCCTCAGTTCACCCATACCAGGATCAGCTATGGTGGTCTCCACAACCCTTTACCGAGCTAGTCGATAGGTTTCTCTGCCTCCCGCCCTCTCCTGCCGGGAATGCGCCACTGGGCAGAAGGTCATGGGGGTGGCACCTCCTGCCTTTGAAAACTCTAAGGATTAAAGGCTTTAAATGAATGGAGGGTTAAAGTGCCCTAGAACAGCCACTGGCAACCCCACGGGCTGGCAGTGAGAGAAAGTGATGCGAGGGGACACAAGCCACCCGTGGTGGCATTTACCTGATCCTGTGAGGCGTCCTCATCCTGCACAAGGTGTTCCAGCAGTCCCTGTTGCTCTGAGGAGTTTTGAGAGTATGTACCACGGGCTCAGCAGAACAAGCTGAAGACGCTGGACTTCCCTTCATGAAGGTGAACATGTCGTCACGAGAACAAGCATGTGAACCGTGTGTGTGTGTGCACGAGTGCTTACATGCACAGAGAGAATTTTGTCCAGCCGTTAGACTAACAGGAAGAGATCCATATGTTTTTCTTCCATTTAACTTAATAACCAATGATTACAACACTAAACTGGGATAGCAGTTTTAAAAGCCATTTGACCTGACAGGGAGTAGCAATTTCAAAGCCAGTCTTCCAAATCACAGAAAAGTGTCCTGACCCATCCTGCTATTGCGCCTGCAGGGCGAGGAGCACTCGCACTTCCTACTGAAGCCACTTCGTGTGATATAACTAATACAGTATTTAATACATCAGAGAGAATGAAGGAAGTTGAAGAACTGATATGACAATTTCATGGTCAAGATATTCACTTGGGATGGGATGGGGTAAAGTTCAAGAATAATTAACATGAAGGGAGATGGACACCTTCTGTCTGTAATATATCCTTAGGAGAGCCTCCTAGGACAGAAGACCAATCTCAAATTTTATGCTTTATGCTTTACACTTAGTTTAGATTTTTCCTTGCCACCACCACTCCCCAACCCAAGCAATCTGATCAAATATCTCAAAAGGATAACACTTATTTTCATGGTTGGGCCAATTATTCCAGTAAAGAAACATTTCCCACATTCTCCCCCAGAAGAAACATTTTCACCTGAAGACAGAACATTATTTTATCCTGTGCTACTGGACTTAATTTACATTCTTCTCTTCTGTAAGGCCTCCAGAGTTTTTGCCAGCAATAGCACCTGATTAAACTCTATTTCTGATTCCTTTCCTTCCCCTTGGTCATCAGACTATGACTTCATATTGATAAAGTGTACTGGGCAGGCTATTGTTCCCTGCTCTGCTTCACTGCACAGTTTATTTATTATTTTGTATGACATTTCAAGAATAGTGTGTGGCTGATATGCGAAACATCTGAGATTCACTTCTATGTCTGGGTTTGGCTCACCACTTCCATATTTACGGACACACATAGGCTTACTGGTTCTTTATTGCATCTTTCCCCTTCCATTTAAAATATTTTTCATTTAAGAAGGATGAAAAAAAAAGACACATAGTTTTAGATTTTTGTATTTTGGGGACTCACAATGAGAGCTTTATTGATGATGGATAATCAGACATTTTGATCCACATTTTCTGTAGGATTTTAAAGGAGGATACTCAGATTGGGTCTAGGCACACAGAGTCATTTGCCTTATTTTTAATATTGACTTTGTACATTATTATTGCATTTTCTGTTACTTTTTCCTAATATTCAAAGTCTACTGATTGTCTGTATTCTGCATGCTGCCTGTAGTCTCCTCTATGTAGTAAAAAGGTCAGTAGTGACGTCTTTTTGTGATCCCAGTGTTGATCTAATGTAGGAAGTATTTTTGTTGGTCAAGGGTTTATTTTGATATTGCTTATGAGAATACACTCTGAGGTTAAAAAAAAAAATCTGCAGTGATCCTGTTGAAAACCAAAGCCCATTTTAGAAAAAAAGAGGTGATTTACTCTACACTAAACACCAATCCAATACTAAAATTCAATGCAGTCAAAATCAGTATTATCTTCAGTTGGTGCTTTACAATGAATGCACAGGATTTCTACTTCCAATTGCTATATACATCTACAGAAATGTACATTGAAATTCTCAATATGTAGACATATGATGCAAGTGAAAAATAAAGTACACCTCAAAAATACCATAAAATGTTCATATGATATTTAGGCCAATTACTAATGTATTTTCACAATCAAAAATAATTTTGCTAGCAATCTGACAAGTCTGGATAGAAACACTTGTGCTCTGAGTTAAGTTGATCTGTTTCTTCTCCCATTGTTGTTAAGCAGTTTTCCTTCCCTACAAAACTTCCTGCTCTTGGCCCTCACTGACAATCTGGAAAACCAAAAATTTTCTTAGTGCCAGCTTATGCGGGAAGATAGAAGAGTGCTGAAGAGTTTATGAGTCTGGGTCAGCACCACATGGCACTTGGCTGGCCCAGCCTCAAACCCACTGAAACCTGGTGGGTTTTTCTAGGGTTTTCTTTTGGTTTCTGAGTTTTTTTAAAGCTGAAATTTTGAGGCTCAAAATCATCAGATGGCACAGAAAGAGAAACCTCATGCAAACATATACCACTTATCTTTACACTGCTTTGATCTCTTATATATCTACAGCGCCTTTCATCATGAAGACGCCCAACAAGATTTATAAACTGTCTTCAAAGGGAAGTCTCTTATCCTCACTATCACAACGAGCACAGCAGTGGAAAACAGTCTTCGGAGTAGATGATGACCCATAGTATAATGTGTATTAACAGGCAGTAGAAGAATCATTAGTAAAGACAGAACGCATTATTTGGAAGCAACTACAATACTAGAGAAAACAGTGAAGACAGTTTTTAAGGGCTGGTTTTATCTAAGCTGAAATGAGAGATATCCCTGAGAGCTTCACATAGCTACAAGGATATTAGCATTACATCTCTGGAAGGTTTTACCTTGGAAAGGTTTTTAAGAAGAAAAGACCAGGTTCCAGGCAGTTTCCACACACACATAGAGCCCACACACCTGCCCAGTGTGGTAACTGGACCCTCAGCACATGCACCCGTTCACCAGGGCACACAGGAGAGGACCGACCGGGAAGGCCCCTCCAGCCCAACGCAAATCTCAGGCCTTATTTCTCCTCAGCTTTCCATGTTACGAACAGCTCTGTGACTTCTACCCTTCAAGCCCTGACAAGGCAGACAAGGCAATCAATATGTGTTTAGATAGACATAGTTGCCAACAGGGGAAAGAATCTAATCACGGGAGGTGGAAAAGATGTTCTGTTAAGCATTTCAAGCTTCTAGATTCAATAATCCCTAAACCTGGGATGACTAAGCAGGTATTTCATGTTCTTAGTTATGACAACCCATCTTCTGAATAGGGATTTCTGAATCTCCTCTTCCTATGTATTGACACCTCACAAGACTTCTGGACAGAAAATATACAATTCATTCTATCTCCTGATGTCTCTTCAAAATTCTGGTCTTTTCTCTCAGTTAACCAGACTCCTTGATGAACTGAACATCCTCAAAATTTCAGGCATCCTTGAAGACTTTCAGATAATTGCAGTCACTACTGCATTTCAAAGCTAAAGCTTAGGTCACTAAGCTCCCCCATAATGTCTGATCAATGAAGTGATCAATTAGGAATAGGAAAATGCGCTACAGTACAGTAAGTGGAATGGCTGATGTCCTAACACAGAGAAGTCTTTAATCTTGGTCTTTCATGACTATGTGCTCACCCATGACCCCCAAAAGCCATCAGAATGCTGCAAAGTGGAAAGTGGCGTTAAAAAAAGGATACGATTAAAATTAAAACTAGAGGTCTTGCTAAGGCCTAGAGTGGGCTCAGGAAAATTTTCTAATGTTTGTTTAGCTGATACATGAGATTGTTTGCCCTAGTAACTGTAGCTCCGTCTGATATGTATGAGGCTTTGAATATTTTATAACAGTGATGGCTGTGTTCACTTAAAGGCAGCTGCTTAAAAAAAAATTAAAATTCCAGAAAACACTTTGTCTTTCAACTCAACATTATGTAATGTTTCAGACTTGATACCCGTTTTCTTTGAAGGCTTTTCCTACTGATAACATCAGAAGTGTCATCCATGGAAAGATGTTTCATCTAAAAAAAAAAAGTGTTGTTGGGTCTTTTTGGGTTTGTTTTGTTTTCTTTTTTATTCCGCTGACAGATAATGAGTGTTAATGCTTCATTTGAAACAAGAAGTGATAGCTGAATTGGAGGAGTGCTACAGAGGAGGGCACTGGGGAACACATTTGTGAGCCATCACACAAATTCTCAGAGAAGCCGAGGCAGAAATTCAGAACATCACATCTTAATAGAACATAATGTACTCCAGAAAGAGGAGAGATAATGTATCCTAATGTATTCAATATTTGCCTTTGATGTAAGCTTAAGCATTATTCCATATGTTTTATTCCATCACTAAATTAATTTTTGTTGGAAACCATCGCACATTAATTATCAAATATGACTAAGCTCCAGCTCACTTGTTTTCCTAGGTTATTTGATGTCTGCTGTGAGATGGTTATATTGCAGAATTTCATTTATAATATCTGTGGCTAATAGGTTAACAGTGACCCTGCCAGATTTTCTAGCCACCAGGATCAAATATGCCTTAGTTGTCCAGGGAGGCGAGGGTATAGGAAAGAAAAAGCCTGAGCCTCTTCAGAAACTTTGCTCATGTATAGAATCTTCTTTAAAATAAAATAGAATTAATTAGGATCTATTTTTAAAGAGAAAGAATCAAACCATTTGGAGCAAGCATTTCACACATTGAATGAAAATTACTGCAGGCAAATGCTTGCTTGCGTAAGAAGGCAGAAATTAGTAAAAAATAAAATAAAATCTCAGTTTTACAGACCACTTCCTGACCTAATCCTGTCCTTTGTTTTGAACAGCTTTTATGTGACTTTTCAAGAACATTTTAAATAATAGATGTGCCATAATTACAGCCTGTGTTTCTTATGAGAGGGGGTTTTACTATTCAGATCTTGTCATTTCAAGATCAAAAGATTTCTATTTCAGAACTGTCTTCCTTGCTGAGCTCTAGACAGACAAAATACTTTGTGAGTTGCTGGATCCTTAACTGTTATGAACTCTACTATCATTAAACTGAAGACGTGTTCATGAAAATCCTACAATGCGCGAGAAGCTTATCGCAGTATTGTCCACACTTTTTTTAACATAGAAGCCCACACACCTTCTAGAAAAAAACCAGGGACCATCTTGTGTGAGTGATACAAGAATGGTTTTCTTCTAAGGCCAACTATCAAAAAATAACCTAACATCAATAGTTTCCTTTTCATCTTCATGTATTTACTCATGACAGTACAAATGTGTATGAAATATTTTGCAAAGATGCATGATGTTCCTGAATCACAAGGAAAGAATACTTATTTAGAGTCAAAGCATGGGGGAAAATATCTAATGCTTTCTGGTCAATTTATGATGGTAAAATGACAGTTATATCAAAAAGCAGAAGTTAATTAATCTAGATCTTGTTGTATGAACTACTCATCCATTTTGATGCATCAGCCAGATATGGCATGGGAACAGATTCACAAGCATGGGAGGTAGTGTTCAGCTAGTGAGGAGGCAGTATTCAGAGCTCATATTTTGCTGCTCAAATTCAAGGCCAAATCACAAAAGCAGTCTGGATACAATAATGGCAAAACATCGCGAAAACTCTTTGCAATAGCTTTGGCTCAGAAACTTTAAAGGACAAATATCTCTCACGAATGATGATTTTGCTTATGATATCTCACTTTAAATGCTGTTAAGAAAACACATTGCTTCCAAGTTTAGGCTCTGATGAAAGCAACATTTGGGTTACAATGCAGACATGTTAGTTCCGAGCTTTTGTAGCAATGAGCCAACCTTGAACCAATTGCGGAGCTGACATTAACATTCCTGTTAGCTTGACCTGAGACTTTAATGTGACATTCATTTAAAGTGTCATTGACACATTAAAAGTAGCCCCTAAACCTTCCTGCTCTTTCCTGCAGCCAAGTATTTCCATCCCCTGAGCAGAATTAGCAGCTTCAGTTGTGCAACTGTGTGACAGAGCAAATCAGGAGAGGGTTCAAGCTGAAGAATTGCTCCCCAGATAACTATTTCCCAGTTGGTCTAGCTCCCTGACTCACTGCATCTCAGATGCTGGGGCTGCCCAAAGCATACAACAGGGAAGGAACGTGGACTATTTTTCAAGAACAAGGAAATGCCAGGAAAGTCACAACCAAGACATATGTACAAATACCTGAGGGGATAATGTAAAGAGGATGGGGCCAAACTCTTCTCGGTGGTGGCCAGTGACAGGACAAGAGGTCATGGGTACAAGTGGAAATACAGGCAGTTCCATCTCCATGTGAGGAAGAACTTCTTTCCTGTGAGGGTGACAGAGCCCTGGAACAGGCTGCCCAGAGAGGTTGTGGAGTCTCCTTCTCTGGAGATCTTCCAAACCCGCCTGGATGCCACCCTGTGCCCCATGTTCTAGGTGTCCCTGCTGCTCAACCATTCTGTGATTCTATGTTTCTGTGAAGACCAAGACTGTCTGGAGCATTTGGTTCAAGAACAGGAAAATTCATTACAGTTATGCGTGGCTATTATCCAGCTGAGCTAAAATCTTCAGACTTTAATTACTTTTTTACCAAAACTACAGCAGTCAATGAAATTCCTTAAAGGACAGGCACAGCTTGGTCCAATAAAAGATTTAGAAGAGGGCTGAATGGCAAGGAAGGAGGTGACATCTGAAAGAAATGACAATGACAGAGGCACAATCATTGTTTAAAAACATTGAAAAATACTTCTGACCCAAATATTATGCGATGAGCAACAGAATGCCATACTGTAAGACAACGTTTGGAATTAACTTTTACTCTTTTTTTATTATGATTGTTATGCTGGCAATCTGTTATCAGGTATTATAGCTGCTGCCCTTTTTCATTCTAAAATATAAAATTCAAAGCCTTAATGAGCTTTAGTATAACTTCAAGTTCTTGAAAAAGAAATGGGTTGTATGTTCATATGCATCTAAAAAAATGTAAGCATGGGATTTATGTCTCATACTATTTGGACATGCCTTGAAATAGAGCTTTTCTGCTACTTTCATGAAATGCTATAAGTAAATATGTGATATGAATGATAAAACAAGCAAGAGTAGTACCAGAGAATGAAGGTGATTGTCCTGCCAGACAAATGAATATATAGTAGGATGCAACATTCCCTATAATGACCAGAGGAACAAAAGGTCAAACATCTGAATAGCAAATATTGCTGTGCAACTGCTTCCTGACATTCATCAGTTTTAAGTTCTATAAAATAGGCAGAACTATAAAATAGCTATGTCCTTCAATATTTGTTAGTATCTTCTCCATCTCTAAATTCCTCCTATTTTACAAAATAATCACACAGTCAATCAAAGACTTGGTTATAACCTTGAATTTGGCTTTGCACTGGTGGCTGGTTGCAGCAGAGTGAAGCAGAAGCAATGGATGTTTCAAGTGGATGAAGAGCGTGGAATGACTGAAGACCCCAATAAGCTCCAAATCTTTAGCAAGGCAGCAGGCAAATGTGAAATATTAGAGTAAAGACACTGTCTCCTCCTGAAGACCTGCTAGAAAAAGAGATGTGCGGAGGTGGCTGTTTTGTTCAATGCTGCCTGGTCGGAGATATTAGTATTTTCAACAGCACGACGATACAAGTGGGAGTCAGGCAGTTATTAGCTGCTGCTGCTGCTGCTGCACATTTCTGAAGAATACTGCCTCCTGAGAAAGAATATTCTAGGGGAGAAATTTGAATCCAGCCCCAGAGGCAGTGCATTCCTCTAATAATTATTCTTTCTTCAGAATATCTTGCTTCTGATCACCTGTGTGTCTCAGCATAGTTTTGCAGACTTGTCCTTCTGCTTACTCAAGCAGACTTTGTTTCTTTCACTCTCTAAAATAGCATAACCTAAAACATGATACAAGCCCCCTCTTCCCACAGCTCACTGAAGAATTCAAGCCCCCGCCCCGCTCTTATTTCTGAGTTTGTTTTAATTCCTGCCCCTCCTCCTAGGATGAGGGAAGTCTGCAGCCTGTGCAGAGCTTGACTGAATGGAATAGAAGTGATGAGAAGAGCAGTCTCAGCCATGAATATCCAAATGAACCTCCTGTGCCGACCTTACACACTTCTGATTAAGCGAATATGCAAATGCAAGGCAGTTCAACGCTGGATTAGCATTCAAAGATTTTTAAAAAGCGACTGTGGCTACATGCAGAATGACCTTTGGGCCCACTCAAATCTGTTAGACTGCAGATGAGGAAAAGAGAGACATCATAAAGACAGTCTCCATCTATTTTATATCTTGCAGCCACCACAAAATGGGCCACAGGAGGAAATGAATATCCAGATCAAGCTCTTACAGTGGATCTGGTTTCAGGGCAAGAGATTATTCTACATCATATTTGGGGATGTCTCTTCCAGCAGAACCCAAACTCCCCAAAACTAACTTGCAGATTTTGTACTTCAAAAGATGAGTGAAAAGGAAAAACATTAAACATCTGGATCTCAAGGGTCTTACCAAGGCCCAGGGGACAAAAAATACTAAGGAAATAGTCAGAAGAGCCAGTTCTAGGCAACTCCTGGAAATCTGTTTTTCCAGTGGTTTGAGCAGTGGTGTTAAGATTGGCTATAAGGATTCACAGGTGCCTGACAGCTGTTATAATTTCATCTAAAAAGAAGGTCAAGGTATGGAAAACCAAAGAAAGGGAACAGTCAATAAACACTGCCAGGATTAAATGTTAGAATTATCTTTCTCTCAGCAATTTTTCATGCCCATTAACAGCCTGGTTAGCTGCCCTCACTCCAAATATGCAACTCATTTGTAGAAACACAGGAGTGGAAAAATGTCATGTGTTTCAAGACCAGGATCTTGCAACTGCAACTACTACACTATACCCCGTCTCAAAAATTAGAGATTTTATTGCTGTTGTGCCCACTATTCCTTCTGAAAAGATGCTGCAGAATGGAACTCCCTGATGACTGGGAAGTGTTTTCATATTTCCAGCCAAAATGCATTCACAGCTACACTTTACCCATTTGTTCTGAAATTTGAATTTGTCTAACGAGTTCCTAAAGCCTGATCTGCATTAATATATTTAATTTCTTTCGTTAAAAACAGTGCTTGAAAAGATTTTTTTAAATGAAGCTGGAAGGCATCAGAAACAAACTCAGATCATCTGTTAGGAATTTCAAAGAAACGTATTATGTGTTTTCAGGCTAGCTGTATTTCTGTGCTAAAAGACTATGCATATACCCATAACAAAGACACATAGAAATACACTTTCACATAGAAATAGAATATAGGTAGCATTTATGCCATTTTTTTGTCAGAGATCATTGGAAAGAAAACAATGAACAGTGAAAATAAAACATAAATGTTCCCATTCTGATTTCTTCTAATACTTTTATTAATAAAGTGTTCTTCACTCTTGACCTGTGCCTTAATTTAGCATGTCTAATACTGGTTACTATTGACATTCAATCAATTTTCATCAATACCTAAGTGTGTTTTGAAAGTATTGTGGTATACCGGATGGTAGTGTAAAGATGTACCTGATGTATATTTGAGGTTCCAGCATGTCTTTATGCAGCTGACAACAAAGTATTATAGATAGTACAGTACTTTATTTTCTTGCTTTGATGATAAGCAATAAGGATCAAAATTTACTGCAGTCTGAAACAGTATGAAATGTTCACAGTAATTTGCTGAAGTTATAGCTAAAGGGCCTAAAAAGCATAATTTATATCTTGGAAACAATCATTCAAAGCTTTTGAATATAATGTTTCTTTGTACATACTAGTCATTTTGCTAAGATTCAAGCACTTATTTTCCAAAACTTTGATAAATCAAAGGAAAACAGAAATGTTGAAAAAGATGGCAATATGAACATTTAAAACAAATATCATGAACCTATAAGGAGATCTATTTTGCACTGCTCTAGGGAAGTGGAAATAATCCCCTGTTTCTAATGATGATAAAGCACATTTTTCCTTTGGTTTAATTCTCATCAAGTTTTATTTAAAAACTTCAAAGAATAAAAATCCTCCATATTTTATGCTTTTTATAATGACAGACTTCAGATAGGCTTTGAAGCAAACTCCAAAATAGCACAAGCTGATTCAAAACCAGATCTAAGTTCTGGCAGAAAGCTGACTCATCATTGTGTATAAGAAAATATGAAACTGAATTTTGTATCTTTCCATGTAATGAGTTTTCACATAGTACTCTCCTGTATTTCTACCCAATATGAGGAATACATATTATAGCAATGGAATAAATAGGGCTTATTTATTGTGATACGAACATCCCTGCTTATGAAGGCTGTAAACCAGAATCAAATGCTCCTTTATAAAAACAGCCTAAATTTTATAAGAAAGAAAGAGAAAAAAATCAAGAAGGCTTTATGAGGCATAATTGAGATCAATAGAAATTACTGTAATTCTGAGATATGTTCTGTAAGTTTTTAAACCATCCTTTAGTATTCTCTACTAAAGGCTTAATTAGACATTAAATTATAGCAGATGGTACTAGAAACCTGTAGAAGCAGCATTTGTTGATATATTCTGCTGGGCTTATCCATCAAGGTAGTGTAAATCGGCTTTTTTTTTTTTTTTTTTTTTTTGGCTCACTGGCATGTTTCTCGCATTGCATTATGTTCTCTCAGGGCTGTATTCTATTCTTGCCCTCTAACCTATGACTAAAAAAATCATCTTGCTTAAACTTAGTTCAGGGACCAAGAAATCTTTGAATATTTGAGCTATGGCTCACTGGCTGACACTAGTCTCACGCACAAGTCTGCTCAGCAAATTTTTCTCCTGAACTCGATAGTCACCCTCAAAAGTGGAGGGGGCTCTTTAGGGAACGAATGAAAAACAGAAGTGGCTTTAGGTTTTCCAAATACATCCTTTCCATGCAGCTAAACAGCAGAGGCAGGAAAACCATAATTAGTCCCAGCTTGTTCTGATGGCGCCGGGCTCAGAGGGAGGTAAGAAGGGCTGTGCACAGTGTCACTGCCACGTAGTGATTTTCTCCCTCCAAGGCCTTTGCCTGGGAATAGGGCAACCTTGATACTCAGGTCGAAACCTCAGGCCGCCACAGTATCTGGCAGCTCCAGGATCAAATCTTGGGTCAAGCTTGGCATTCCTTGTGGCTTTGTACCAGCAGTCTTCAAGATCAGCAGTCATGTAACTAACTTTCCAATCATGAAACCCATAAAAGCAACAGAGGAAAAGAGCGAGACACCCGAACCAAGAGTTGTCTCTGCCTCGTTTTGGTTCTAGTTCCTTGCAAAGAAGCCATCTCTCTCAAATGTTATGTCTTTGCAGCAACCTGGCGGTTACTGCAAAGTAAGGAAATGCTGTAGCTAGGTTCAGAGCAAGGAAAGCTGTGAATCAGAACACTAAATACACACCATTGGCAAGGAAAGGTTACTTAGAAAGAAAAGAGCAACAGTGAAAAGATACTCGAGCTGAAATGTTTCAGTTTTCCAGCAGAGGGTAGCCTTCCTACATGGAAAAATGATTGCACCTCTAACCAGCGCTCTCTGCTCTGCCTTTTACAAATGCTGAGAATCCCCACCTTTTCATTTCTGATTATTTTGTAGGTAGATGGATCTTCTTCAACACTTAATAAAATATGAAAAATTATTATATTAAAAAGTTAAGTCAAGATTTAAGATAACAAATCAAAAACGAAAATGATCAGAAACGAAATAATTGAAATTCCAGAAGCAAAGTTGACTTGAACTCTATCCATATCTTGCATTCTGCATATTTTACAACACAGACACTATTACAGCATTGATTACTGTGATGATTAACAGTTTGGGAGTCTCTACATCAGTCAATCCCACGCAGGGCCTAGGGCCTCAGTTCAACACGTGCTGAAGACACTTGCACGTGTGTATCTGCATGTATCTCTGTGTACACAAAACTCAGTGAGGCAATCGCTGTTCCAGCAGTCACATACCTGAGCAGCTCTATTAAATGCTTAGAGGCTCTTGAGTTTTTAAAAAAGGACTGGGGAAATAATCTATCATGTAAATTAGTTAAATCTGTATGGCTCTTGGAGCCTAAATTTTTTCATGTTTTATCTTTGTACTTTTATTCTTTCCATACTCTAGCTACATTAACACAGGGTACCTTCAAAAAAACAGCTCAAGCACAGAGGCTGGGCACTGGAGTTACTCTGCTTGTCCGTGGCCTTCCTTCCTTTTTCACTTCTAGCTGTTCCTTTGCCTGAATTTACAGCTTTATGGTGTGGCACTGGTTAACTTTGCAAACAAGGCAGTGCCTTTCACTGTAAAGATGCCAGACGACAGGCAGGTGGCTTGGACGTTCCAGTCACGTTACAGAGAAGATTAATCCACAAGGCTGCCACCCTCTCCAAGAAGATGACAACTGTCATTAGGAGATCAAAAAGAGGTTTAGGAAGGGGTACTATGTAAACAGAAGTTAAAGGGACTACAGGAAGCACCAGCAATGTTTTAAGATGTTGGATTAACCTCTGGACCTGTGGAGTTCACCCATAACCGGATGAAATTTTTCACTCTGTCACACCTGTTTGCCATAGACGTAATTCATGGTAATGGCTAGAAGCTGAGTAACTGAGTAGGGAACTAGTTTGTGATTATTATATGTGGTTTAGTGACAATGACTGTCAAATGTAATTATCTTACACTTCTTGCTTTAGTCCAAAATCATGATAAAACATGAATCACTGTGCAGGCTGTAGAGAAGAGTATATAGCATAAAATGTATTTCTGCTCTGTGTCTTTTTTATAAATATGATATTCATAGGCATGAAAATATTCTTCAAAAATTCATTTGGCTGTGCATGAAACCCTTCAGTGTAAAAAACAATACAGATCTACTTCCAGTTTATGTGGAAATTTGTCTCTGAAAGCTATATTTGTTGAAGAACCATGGTTTAATATCCAGGTCAGTAATATTTTGTTCCTAATCCTGCAACCATAATTTCATGCATGTGATAAAAATATTGACTTCAATGTGACTACTCTTGTATAAGGGTTAGCAAAAGGAAAAATTAAAGTTAATTTAACATAAAACAGATGTTAAAGAAAGATGGGCAACAAAAATACAGGACAAAAAAGCAATAATAAAACAAAGTACTAAAAAGGGAGCAAAAAAATGGATGGCAAGAAGAAAAAGTGGGCAAAGTTTGATTTTAAATATTGTAAAATTTAGGCCTTCTTTGTAGATGAATGTATCTATCTATGTAGCTCAAAAGACTACATTCATTCCGTTGCATTTTTCACTTAATCATGATTATGTTTTAAGTGTATAGTATTTCTAATCTTGTAAACACAGAAGTTATTTTAAACCTTTGGGAATGATTAAGTAAAATATTGCCTATTTTCTCTTTCATACTCCAACACTTCCTTCTGTTACTTATTACTTTTCCTTGCTGAAGAACTACATTTAAAATAAAATTTAAAAAACCCAGCATGCTCAAATGACAGCTTTTTTGAACCTGAACGTGAATCTTGCCATTTCTTGCTGGCCCAATAAAAGGTATTAACCCTGCCTACAAATCTTGTCCGGCCTATAGGAAAATACCAGTGTGATCTTCCTTTTCCTCTTACAGCATTCTTTCAGCTTCTTATACCTTTGCCAGGCCTCGTAGTTGCCGTAATGATCCAACCTTTTAGGTTGTGCTCCCTCCTTTGCAGGCACTCTGAGACCCACCAGTCCAGGGCCACCTGCACTGTGCTCTGGTGCTCAGGGTACTTCTGCTCTCTGTCCTCCTGTGCTCCCCCTGGCCCCAGGCTCTTTTGCCTGTTCTACCACCATTTCTGTGTCATTACAATTGGAGAAGAAGCTCTCAGAGGCCTGGGCTGTTTTCTTTCATATTTGCCAGAAGAGCATTCAGTAAGGTAGCACGTGGATTGTTGGTTAAGGTTCTATAATGCAAACAGGCTAATGGACAAATGCAGAAATTTTTTCCTTCATAGTCTGCCATCAGTTAAGGGTGAATATGGTCGTCTGTATAAGTGAAACATTCATTCATGTAATGGATAGAGTGATAGCCATTAGGCTCATTCACACAAGTAAAGTTATACTGAAGTATATGTAGGACTGCAAGTCCACATCCACGTTGACCTTCTCTTGGGCAATTATCCCAAACATCTACATGCTGCTACCATGGAAAAATTAAGTTAAATTCTAATAGAATTTAACTTATGCTTAAATTCTGTTGTACGTGATAGAGATGAGAATGCTTCCAGTCCGCATTTCTGAGATATGTGAGGAAAAAAACATCCAAAACAAAAATATTCAAGGTAGCCCCAGAGCCCAAAAAGGAATACGAAGCACAGGAATCCTGAAAATTCAAAATCAAAAAGGGGGTCAGAACTGAGATTCTGGGTAAGACTGGCCACTCGTCCTGCCTACAGAAAACTCCACATATTTTAGATAAACTGGCCCCATAGAAAGCTTGTTCAGATCCTTGCTGGGTAGAAGTACACAACTCCATAAGGCACAGAAGCAAAAATAATAAAGTGAAAACGAAAATTAAGAAACGCCAGCACACTCACCCAGAAAGCTACTCCAGCAGAGAAGGAAAGAAAAAGAAACTAACTCTTTTGATGAACTCATTTGTCCTTGTTTGTAGAACACTTTTAAGCAGTATAGAGAAAGACAAGAAGCAGCGTCGCAGGCTGTCCAAGGAGGTTCCATACACAGTGAAGGACATGGCTCTATTGATATCTTGTTTTTACCTTCACCTCGGTAACAGCACAGATTGTATCAGAAAGTTTTAAAAGCAAAATAGAGGTTAGATCCATTTTCGATACTCTAAATTAAAAGAATAAATGAATCACCCAACTGTAGTTAATGGGCAATTAACATAATTCTGGTCCGGTGTAGCTGAAAGATAATGAAAAAGCTGATTGCAAATGAACCAGGAGTAATGTGGGAGGTCATAATAGTCCCATAACTCTGAATGAGAAACCAATTTCTCCTCTAACACTAGATGCTTTGATTGGTGAAGGTCTTTATCACACTATGAAATTTGCCCATGATAGTATGGGGCATAAAAAAAAAAATAGTTCTTCTGTATAAAGGGTGGATGGATTATAGAATAGGTACCCAGAGCAACTGCATGAACCTGTACTAGCTATCATAAACTAAAGGGTAATTAGGAGGGCAGTGGTGAATAGAGAGAAGAGGAGCATATATCTGAGTAATGAGTTCACAACTGTACTAGAGCAGGACAACAAACCACCAGAGGGGATACAAGAGTGTATCAGATTTTGTTCCTGCCTGCGGACTGGATGCACTGATGCCCTCTAACTTGGCCCACCTCCTGGGGACTCCATAATCTCTTCTTTGTGCTCAATTAGTTTGTAGTTAAGGAAGGGGTAATAGGGTGGGATGAACTCCACCCACAGTGCTCTTCTCTCCACTTACCATCTTGGTTCCTGGTCCTAGTAAAACTTAAGATCTTGTTCGGCAACCCGTCATCAGATAAAGTAAATTACAGTTAATGTTAATGGTAACACTCACAAAAGCATAGGAACAATGGTGTTTAGGGCAAGGACTGCCTCTTTGTCTAGAATTTAAAGTAAATCTATATTTAGCCCCTTTGTGACTTTTGAGGGGGAAAAAGCTAATCATGCTAGAACTTAGTGAAAACCATAGATGAATTGATGCCCTAAAAAAATGATGGCACATTAATATGGTGCATACACAGGAAGAAAAGAACTAACCCTCAAAACTCTTTATTTTTTTCTTGGTATTTTTCAGCTCTGAAGATGTCGTA
>NW_010586207.1:280241-325326 GCF_000705375.1 Tinamus guttatus | reverse complement strand
TCTTTCTTTTGTCCTTCTGTGCATTTCCCTGCATTTCCCAGTCAATCTTTAGCAAAATGCTAAATCAAATACACACCTAGTAATCCAGCTAGGCTTTGCCAGAAGCACACAGAGAGGGGCTATTAAGGCCGTGCTCAGTGATGCAGGGCTTTTGCACATGCAGCTTGAAATTACGCTGCACTTTATTGCAGCTGTGCTATGTTACATACACATGCTTAATTTCCTGTTCACTCTTACCTCTTAGCAATAAGGAAGACACTGGTATAAGGCTATTCAGATGGTTTACAAGTTTTTGAGCATTGCTTGAATGCTAGCAATGATGCCATTTAAAACATTCTGAAATCTAAATTTGACTACTGTGAATTTTACCTAGAAATTACCTTTTTTTCCTTCTTTTCTTAAGCTACTGTATGATGAGAAGTTTGAAGTGTAGTATTTACCTTTTGGAGCTAATGGTTTCACTTGCTGATTCTCAGTATCAAAGCAGGTTTCTGCTTGGCATGGTTTGAAAAACCCACTCAGATCTTAAGCTACCTGAACAAAAGAAACAGTTTGTTGCTAATTAGGAAACAATTCTAATGCTTCAAGAGGCATGGCTAATTCAAAGAGGACTTGAAGTTAATGATTAAAATCAGGATTGAACATAGGCTTAGTAAAGAGTATACGCACTGCTCTCCTGAGACATGATCAGCAGTATGTTGTTGCTTGCAAAAGTGAATATTCTGGCAGTAAATAGGGATGTAGAATCTTTGGAAATTCCATGTATCAGGAAAAAAATACACCAGAAATAAATGTATAAATGATTTCAAATAGGGTAGTATGCTTGCAGCCATGGTGTTCTGCTTGATACATAAGTTTGGAGTGACCTGGAACAATCTGTGGATGGGGAGTATGAACTACAGAGTAGATTACTTCATCAGTATTTGTAAATCATTTTTGAATAAAGGATGAGAAGAAATTGAGAAGGAATATTTCTTCCTTCAGTGTTTGTTGTGACTAAGCCACACTAGTGAAAGTCAGCTCTGCGAGGAGGAACATCAGCCACCATGGCACTAGACTGTAAATAGCATGCTACTTTTGGGCTGCTCCTCGCCAAGGCAGGGCATGCTCGAGCAGGGCTGCTGCATCACCAGCAGCAGATGCAGGTGAATCTGTGCTACTGCTAAATGAGTTTGCCACGAGAGCATGGACAGCAACACAAGCTCTGCCATTTTGCCCGGGACCCTGTGTCCTGGACCTATAGGCAGATGGCTAGTTCATGTGGAAGTCTAATCCATATGCTACTGCAATTTCACTGCTCTTACTAAACTTATAGATGCTCAGGAACCTCTTGGTCCCCCTTTTGCCGTATAGACACTTCAGGTATGCAGAAAGCAACACAGTCATTCCTGAGTCAGTCTTCCTTAATCCTTGTCCCAGCTTCTCCTATACCAACTTCCTAAACACTAGAGGTTGCAGAGCAGAAGCAGTGCCTATCAGCTGTGCACTTTGTTCCCATCAGATAAAGAAGACAGGATCAGCTCGGGACACTCTGCAGACAGGAAACATTTTTGTGTGTGTGTATGTGTGTGTCTGTTTATAAATCATTTTCAGATAAGAGATGCCATGGAATTAACGTTATTATTAACTCTTTGGTCTGATTTGTTATTGATAAGGCTAACGCAGCTTCAGTAGCTTCCCCATAGATTCAATAACAGGGCTTGTGCATAAATGAGGTTTAAATGCAGTCTAACGCTATTAAGACTGGTAGACGAACTCACATTTAAATCAAATCTCCATGGAATAGTCAATTCTCATGCTAACATAATAAAAGCTATAATGAGACACACATACACGCATCCTTATAACTACATGTACACATTGTGTCCAAGGCATCCTTTAATCTATGCCTAACTTTTTTAGTAGTGACAAAGCACCTTTCAATCATTACTAGAGCCATTAATTTAAGTACCAGCATTGTCTGGATGTACTGTTCTCCTGCAGTGCCCGGGATGTCCATGCAGCCATTGATTTAAGAGACTATATCACTTGCTTCCAAGTTTATGAGGCAATAAACAGCTCCCGCATATTGATGAATGCTGAGGTGTTTGCTCAGCACATTTGCAGGGGACGTTTATTACCAAGTGCTGTGCTTTAAAAGCAAATGAAATTGCAACTGTTCTCGCTTTCGTCTGTTGAGGGAAAGGGCAAAAAATACTGTTGTTTTTAATTTGGTTCTCTACTTCCCCTCCGCTGGCGACTTATTAAAATGACTGGCACAGCCATGGGTGCTTCCTTCAGCTGTGCAGTTGATGACTCCAGTCAGTTCTTCTTCCATGGCTTGGATGAACCTGCTTGAGAGCAGGGTGCAATTGTGAGAAGAGCAGAGAGGCACAACTAAGATAATTCCTCAGCGCTTTATTACCCTATTATCCCCTTCCAGGGGATTAAGTTCGCTCATCAGCATAACCACATAGAGTTGTTAACCCTACAATAATATTCATTACTCTGTCCATATAATGTAAAAATGAAATAACTTTTAATCTGCAGAAAAGGGATCATGTGAATGTCAGTGATTAAAAGATGAGTTTTCAGATTGTACACCTGGCAAAACCCTTCTTGGAATCTAAGCTCCTTTTAAGTATATGATATTGGGAAGGAAGGGTAGTGGTGGAAAGAGATGAGATGATTGATTGTAAAGCTGCTTGCCAACTGAGTTGTTATGAGGAAGCCAAACAGAGAGAGCAACCTGTGAAAAATGCATTAAATTATCAAAAACACAAAACTGATTTATAGTTGCAGTAATTTCTCCTTTGCTCTTTGTTCCCATAAGAAGAATGCTGAATGTTTTCTCATATGAGAAAAAAAAAAGTACGTTTCCAGCTGTTATTAAAATATATACAAACATTTTAAAAACATTTTATTTAAGAGGACTGGGAATTAAAATAGAAAGTTGAATGAAAAGTTGCAAAACAAAAATCTAAGAAGCAAACCATTTCTAAAAGCCTTCAGAAGAATGCCTCATTTGATCTTTTGGCTTGTATGAAAGTTCTTTAATCTAAACAAGAACAGATGTGTTATTTTAAGAAATAGATTTTTGATATTTCTAGTAGAGCAACCAATTCATTTTTTATTCTTAAAATATGAGATTAGGACAAAATATTAGCTTAAAATATTTTATAATGCTCATTTTCTCGCTTCATTGTTCATTATGTTTTCTAATTGAAGATTCAGATATGCAAACCTGTGTTCATTTATATACCCCTTTTCATATGAGTAGTCCCATTCACATCAATAAGACACATTCTCAGGACAAGCCAAGATTTGCGATGTTATGCCAATAGGTTGTCAGTGGTCATTCTTTTCTTCCCTTCTTTTCCTTCATTCATTTGAAAAATGTTCTTAATCCACCTGGAAGTGTAAAATTATAACATTAAGAACTAATATTTAAAAGTAGATAAAGCTTTCCCCAGCTATACTTATCTGCCATTACACTGCTAGTAAATAAAATAAAGTCTACCGCTCCTCCCTTTTTGATTAATGTTAAGATACACTATTAAGATTCTTTCATTGTCTGAAATTTTATAAATAGACTCTGCCATTTGGATATGCTATTGGCCCAAGGGACATGTTAGTGCTGGCAGTTAAGGGAGATCAAGAAATATATTTTATTAGGAGGGAAAGGAGTAATATGGTCAGGTACGTTCTTTTCAAAAAGTGAAAACACTCACACCTGTATCTCCAAACACAGAACGATGTTCACACTCCCACTCATCAAGATAATCTGCCCAGCCTGCTCTATGCCCCAGAAAGTCCTTTTCCCTGTTCTGCTCCCTGCTAGAGACAGACAAGGGCCTAGTGTCTGTACTTGCAATTGGAGATTCCCTCATGGCACCAAAGCTGAATTTGAATCAAGCCCTGACAGGAAGCTTTTTTCTGCTGGCGAGCTCCTGCTCATCCCAGCTGTTTTGTTTGCATAAAAGGGCCTAATAAAACCTTCCTCTAGCTGCAATCGGAGTGGTTCCACACCTTGAGCTGGAGCCCTCGTGGTCTAGGGATCCAAGGCCTGCTTGGGCTGGGATCACTGATGCTGTCCACCGCAGCAAGAATGTACCCGACACGATACCACATAGGATTTTATTACAAAGCTCTTCTGTTCCTGCTGGGCTTCCATCAAATAGAGCATACATGGAAAGTACAAACTCATAGAGTATACTGGCTCCCTACATGGATAGAGGATATGTGTTAAAGCGGAAAAGAGGAATTATGTCTGGCCTGATATTTCTGTGTGATTTTTATTTATTTTTTATTAGCTTAATCAGATTCATGTTTATTCTTATGCATCTCTTGAGAAAAAAAAAAGAGATGACAATTATTTAATATCTTAACAGTAAAGAAAAGCAGATCTTTTAAGCACTAGGTGATAAGGGCAAAAGTATAACTTTGAGACAAGGCAGTACTTCAAAACTATACCCTCTGTACAAGAGTGTCACTTTGGATGAGCCGGCATGCACAAAAAATGTGCATATGCTGGAGTACACTTGACGTCCCGAAAGGAGAGAAATACTTTCCCTAATGAATTACTCCAGGAAAGTTTATATAAGAAACTTATATGTTTCAGGATTTATTCACCCTTCCTCTTCCCCTGAGCTCCACATCTTCCTCCTGAAAACAGCTGCACTTTTGCTGCGTTTTTAATATCATTTGTTATTTCCTGGGCAAAACTGAACTGCATCTCACCCTCCAAAAAAGCAGACGTAGACCTATAAAAACTATCTGGCTATAAAGGACTCTATAAAACAGTATGTTTTAATTGCTTCCTGGTTTCAGCAAACTGTTTTATACTGAAAGTTAACATTAGGTTGACACTTAACTTCTTTGGGCTTTCTATTATTTTAAAACATAAATTATCCAAAGCTATTTATTTTAACATTTGTTTTCATGAATGGAGGTGGCATTTGTGTGACTGATTAAGCGTTTCTAAAAGCAGTGCAACCCACCCCACTTTTTAATTAGTTGTGCAAATTATCATCAAGCACCGTAAATTTAATGTCATCTGTTTTACAATAACACAATAAATACCGAGCAGGTAGTAACACATTTGTATAGATTAACTAAGTATCCCGTAGGTACGTTATTACTATGCTCATCTGGGAGAGAGGAAGATGGGATTGAAGGAGATGCCCAAGGTGACACCCTCAACTCATGGCTTGGGTTCTGAATCAGCAAGACTGACAGTTCAGGAAATGAGGATGTCTGGTTTTGTTTCCCCTAATAACCTGTCTCCTTACAGATTTTGAGCCTGTAATATGTATTTAAATGATATACTAACTCTGAGACTCACCCGAAATCTGAGTTATAACGAATTGGTGTCATTCTGGAGAAAAAGATATACAGTAGTTTCTGAGCTGAGGCTCTGGCACTGTTTATCTCTCAAGGCAAGAATCAGCTCAGGAGGTTAAAAATCAACCAAGTGAATTTTTATATTATAGATTCTCCCTAGAATCAGATGAAAACCGATGACGTGCAGAGAACTGAAAGCATGCATACTGCTTATGGTGCAATCTATGGTCATTAATAGCCTGCTGCCAGGTACCGTGTGGTATAGAAAACCATGGCTGATCTGTAACAGGGTCACTGGATAGTTTAACTATGTCTAGCTTCAAGAAGAGCTGTCTCATTTTTTTCAGCGTGGAAGATAGAAATATATATAAAGAAAAGAATATATTACTTAAAGGTAAGTCAGCATCCTGCCTAAAACAAAAGGGAGTGTGTGCAGCCTGAAGACTTAGGCCTTTTGCTGGAGCAGTTTTAACTTTACAAGACACAACAGCAGCAACAGCAAAGCTCATCATCACTAATAAACTTTCCTTATAACAAATGCTCTTTGAGGTCAGGCCTCTAAGGGAGCTGACGCATGAACTCTGACAAATCTAGCAGCTGCAATTTAAGATGTTACTGCCAGTATCTGCCCAGATTCATCTCTCTGCCAGAGGTTACCACTCAATGAATGCAATGCGTGCTCACGCTTCAGCCCAACCCAGCATCACTCCCGCAGGAGCTACAAGGCCAAGCTGTGAACTGAGCTAGCCAGTTGGACCCTCCTGGGCTAGACCTGCCTGAATTCACCTGTTGAGTTCACTAGGGTGCACACACTGCAGAGGCTTCACTGCAGCCCCTGTAGGTAAGAGCTTTCAGCTGCAAAACATTACGCAGGATCCCTGATGGGCCCGGCAGCCTATGACAAACCCTGAGAGGTTGCGGTTACCATCACACCGCAGTCACGTAGCTGAACTGCAGGCTGCACTTGTGCCTTAAGAGGAGCAGCAGAGAGACAACATAACAAAAATCTATGTAGCACAGGATGCTGTCTCTTACTGGTAGATGCCTAGAATAGAATATAAGAACATAGGTACTTTTAAAGCCAAAAGTGGCATCAAAAACTCCTTTTGTAGGAATTTGTCTGACTTCTTTTTGAACTCATGTAAATTTCCGAACACCGCCTATAAAGAAGCATCAAACTTTAACAAAGCTTTTTATTGAGAAGTGTTTTTTGTTGTTGTTGATGCTTTCAAAAAGCTGTTTGCTACTTCATGTAGAAGTATCTATTTCTTGGACTGAGGAAAGCAACAGTTCCCTATCTGCTTCTCTGTATCTCTCAAAGATTCTCAAATCAGTCTGGATTGTCTCTATTTCTAGAAGTTTTTCCCCAAACTGAACAATCCTAATCTAGTTATTTCTCACCTGGAAGCCGTTCCATGCCTTCCCTTGTTCTTGCTGCTCTTCTCTGTATCTTTTTCTCGCTCTTCTCGGGACACTCTCTTTCTTACTTAATGTAAGGAGGTGAAAGCTTCTTGCAGAGGTGGAGACTCTCAGCAGACACTGAGTTAAATTATGCGTTTGTGCTGTTATTAAGTCTAATAATATAGTTAGAAAAAAAAACTAAGCTACAGCTATGAGTGCTCATTCTGCTTTCCAGGTGTGTGACCCGCTAGGTTAAACACACAACATCAACAACATTATTCCTACCCAGTTGAACTATCCATTCATTCAACTGCTAGAAGGAGGATACCAGACGAATGCCGAACACTGCTGATGCACTCAACACTCCTCTTAAGAAATAAACATTGTATTTTTTTTTCTAGCCTGCAGATTCATAAAGGTAAAGGAGGAAATCGAAGTATAAATCTGAAGCAAATCCCACTGGGTCAGCAGGTTGTGCGGCTCCAAACATTAGAACTGAGTAAAACAGTACACTAAAACAGAAGTATTTGAAGACATGATGGTTTTACGTTTTCATCCAGATGTAAATTTATCACTGTTAGGTCAGGGTTAAATCATTTTTGCTTGCAGCATCTCGCATTTGCAACTTTTTAAATGCAGAGCAATGTTAATGTATCAATGGCTCACCCATCTGTGCACTGCATTAATACTATCTTGCAGAGTGGATGAGATTTTATTGTAATACAAACACCATCCATCTAAAATGCATGAGCAAAGGCATACTGGTCTCACATGTCAGCATTTCTTAGTAAAACATGTGCTTGTTTGTTTGTTTTTTTCCTCTCCCACATATGAAGCTAGAAAGAAAACAGGACCCGATTTCACTAAAATGCATGTGCAAAGCAAACCATCAAAGAAAAAAAAAAGTATCAAACAAAACAACCACAGAAGCACTGATTGGGGGTACAAGAAGTTTTACGGTTGCATTACAAATTATTAGATTAATAAATAATTTGGGATGAGTGACCAGTAAAGGAGATATTCTGTTTTCAAGTTCTTTCAACAACTTTAGTATCGAAAAAGTCTACTTTTTAAAAGAAAATTGACTATAAAACCCAGAAGCTACAGCTTGAAGGAAAGTATGTAAACCAGTGAAGGACTCCAAGGTAATGATACCATCATAAGTGGCGACACTGGTCAAAGCCCCAGTGATTTTGTGATTTTGTCTTCGGTTGGTTTAGTGTTTTCTTTCAGTCTGTGCAGTTAAAACTGCAAGATTAATCTATTAACAAACTAGTGAAACCTGAAGGATTATTCACTGTCAGATATTAGTTCAGTTATCAGATATTTTAGATTTTAATTAACTTTCAATGCTCTCGGTATTTCTTCTGTTCTCTCTCTATCACTCCCCTCTAAATATGTAGAAAAGACTTGAGACTGGCAACATATCTTTTGGTAGTGACTTTTGCATTTTTGTGTTTGCAGTCTGAAGAGGAAAATTGTAGCTTTGGGAAATCCATGATTAGTGATTTCTCTTTTCAGAAATGAAAGGAGAATCTGTGCAAAATTTGGATGACTGCTGGAAAAAAAATGCAAAATGAAACCAACTTTTACAAGCATTAACATGAGTTACAATGCACGTGGTGTCGGAAGGCAACATTGTCCACTCAACTACAAGAGAGTTGCTTACTAAGGTACAGCAATGTACACTTAGTGTACGGGACAACTATACATGGAGGCTGAATTGATGTAATGTGCTACATACCATTTATGGATGCTTCTGTATGTATTTTAAGCTAAATAGATGTTGATTTGCTCTCAACAGGTTTTACAGCATTTCATGTTTTGCGTGCTTACATTATCACTAGGCCAAACTCTGCTTAAGAGTCCAAAAGAAATTAGCACACTGTAGCACATATAATTTCCTTGGTTACCTGTAAAATCCCCAAACCTCACGCAGTAATAGTGCAGGTAATAAGTGTGTGTATGTGTGTGTAAATAACACAGAGCAAATTTATCAGAGTCCTTTTTTCACAGCTTCTCCATTTCTGATCCCTCATAACCTCCTACCCTTTTATCATGAGTTCCTTGTTTTCACCTCTGCTTTTGGTCATGCTATTTGGCAGTAAATGTTGCCTCAGAATACCGACTACCTGAGGAAGGCACAATGTTTTCAAGTATAGGTTACCTAAAGCACAGTGCTTGGAACAAAATGTGCATAATTCTCTGAATCCCTGTATCATCCCTGTGCTTGAAGCCTAGGAAGCCAGCACTCACCTCTCTTGGTCAGGTTGTATTTCAGATACTGCCAGGCAGCTACGTGAATCTCTTTGCATGTTTACATGGCCTATGCCCACATGCTGACAGGTTCTCACCTGTAAATCTGATTAGCAGACAATGTTTGACTTGATTAGTCAAGTGCGAAGCTCAGTGCAGTCAGACATTTGAAATTCAAGATTTCCTGGAGCTGTGTTAATAGATTTGATACCTGAGCAGTGTGCAAATTAGATATCAGGAGCAGTATTCTTGTACATAGGATTTCATTTCTTTATGCTCGGGCGATGTTGATTCAAGATCTGTTTGGAAGTATCATGCCCCTCCCTTGCTAAATGGTGTGCTATCACAACTTTTATAGAGCTTCTTTAAACAAAAAGAAGGTAATCTTCCTAACAAAAAAATTTTACAGTTTTCTACTCTCTTCTCTGAGTGCATTTGATTATCGATCTTCAGAGGTTTAAAAGCTACTTTCACATCACTCTTTCACAAGAGAAGGAAGGACTACATTCTCCATCCAGCTTTTCATAAGGCTTATATATCTGCGGTCTCTAAGTTGTTTTTTTACTACTTTTTTATTCTCGTAGCTCCCACTTTCTACTCAAATTAAAGTCACCGCAAAACCTTATTTTTCTTCTAACACTCTGTATCAAGATCATTTGTGATATCGCACATTATGGATTCTCTGTGAAATCGGTTTCAGAGTAACGATACAGTATGTATGCTTAGAAATGCACTTATATGTTTCTAAATGCCTCCTTGCATATTATAGAGGTTAGAGAACCAAAAAGATGAGTAATTCTGTCACCATGGAGAAACTAAGAAGATGCCCAAAACTACAGATACAGGGCAGGCACAGACTGCTTCAGAAAAAGTCCTGGATCATCATTTATTATTCGTATCTACCTAAGATGTGCATGGTGTTTTGCTATCCAGTGACAAGACAAGGATCCTTGCCCCTTGATCCCGTAAGACTTTGAACACAGGGAAATTCACACTGTCCTGAAATAACTGCAATGTTGCAAACCCCTAATACTGCCACAGTTTGCAAGAAGCAAAGCAAGACTTATTTGCATGCAATGCAGTCAATAACACATCAGAATAAGCAGTCTCAGACATAAACTCCACTCTATGACACCATATGCCAAATGTAGTGTCCATATACATATATATCCAGTTACCTATATTCAGACTCTCAGAATAAAGTCCTAAATTAGGTCAAAACACAATAGAAGAATAACAGCACATTATGACAGGTCTAAGTAATGATGGAAGGAAAGAAATCAATAAATAAAAGGAAGGCTGAAAATTGCTTTGGGGTGAGGAGAGTTATTCCCACAGAAAGATTATTTACATTGACCTAATTTTTGACATACTTTGTTTTCAAGATTTCAAATGATCTATACCATTATGAAGGCCTTAGTGAAGGCCTTCTGATTAGTTGTAGTGAAGACATAGATAAGCAAGAATGGGAAAGAAAAATTTTACAGTCTCCATGCCATCCATAAAGGACAAGAATCACCTATACTCACGGAAACACAAGCAGGATAAATACAGGAGGCTGGAGTAGCCCAGAGAGACAAAGCAGAGCAATGAGGGAGATGAGAATGGGGGACTGAGCTGGAAGCTCGTGGATGCAGCACTTCAGCAATCACTGACCTTGCACTAAGTAGCACGAGGGAAAAGCCAGTGCTCCAGGGAATTAACATGGGCTGAAGCCAACAGGACCAACATTAAGTGGGCTTCCCTCTCATGAACACGTCTCATCCACACTATTTGAACTCACTCTCCTCAGTCCCTGACAGCAATGATTTCTTTCTCATACCTCATCTACACAGCAAAAATATAATTGAAATGCCAGGAATACAATTAAATATCAAAGTAACTATATGAATAATACTCCTTTCCCCTTACCTCCCTCACCCATTTCCCCCTCCCATATGTAAGAATTCCTCTCCTCTGTTTAGCTGCAGTTGCTGGGAATGGTTAAGCTACGTGCAGCTAAACTGGACAAAACTAAATGAGAGTAACCACCTAACAGAGGAACATCCTAATGTAGCTCCAAACGTAAAGCTATGAACAATTTAAATGATAGAAACTATAGTGTTCTTCCTTAGGAAGTCCTAGAGAGGGTTTTTTTTTTTTTTCTTCCTTTTTTTTTACTTTTTTTCCCCTCAGAAAACCTGCAAGGCAACATTTATATCCAAACTATCATTTTCCTTAATATGAAAATACAATTTATCAAAGCAAATTTGTAATTTTTAAGAAGGCATTAAACCCCCTCCCCCAAGCCCTAAAATTATGAGACTAAATTTAAACTGAAGAAAATCCATGAAATAGCTGGCTTTCATTTGCTGCTTGTGTGAATGCACAAATGAATATCAAAGGAATTTTCCCTGCACCATTTGCTTTATCACAAAGTAGCCATTGGGAAACTTCGCAAAGATTTCCGTGAAGAAATCTGTTAAGACCAGTGTTAGCTACACTAGCATCCTTTTGCAGAGCACTGGCTGCACAAAGACAGTCATGACTTTATTTTCATAGTGAAGTACTGTTTGCCCATGGACACTTTGGCTGTGGTGTACATGGACGGTGCCTCTGCTGCCCGTGGCGCAGGGCGGGAGGCCGTGCCGCCCCGCTGCGGCACAGCCCGCACACACAGTGCCACAGCCTCTGCACTTATCTCACGCGTCGGGTGGCGGCCTCCAGGGAGATCAGAGCATCTGCAAGCAAAGGAGGCGAGACTCGCCTCGCTCTGCTCTCCATAAGTGTATGCGATGGGGTGGTCATGAAGAGGTCAGCTTTGGCAGTTAGAAAATTCTCTCTTCGCAGTTCAAAACATTCGTGAATGCTCATTTTTGATCCCATTTCCAAACCTCACCTCAACTGATCCAATGCCTATTTTGCAAGCCATCAGTCTCCTTCCACAGACTATGTGGAAACCTCACTCACACAAATCTCTTTCTCACCCGGGCCCTGTGTCTCCCTTCAGAAAGACCATGGCGTCCTGATGAAATACGACTGCAGGTCAGACTACATGCCCACAAAACCTACTTGTGGGAAGACAGGAGGTAACCAAATGCTGTGCTGTACTCTCAGCAGGTATAACTCTGACAGGTTTTTCTCCCTGCGGCAACTACCAGCAAACGCTTCCAGAAATTAGTAAGACAGTATTTAATACAATGTTACCTAAGTATTTGTTACCTGGAAATAAGAGAGGAGTGTGCAAATGGTTACGGCTCTGCAACAGCAGTGCATGGCCCCTGTGTCTGAGAGTGTCTGCCTTGGGGAAGCAGACAGCACGAATAGCATCCGTCACTGGGGGAGGGAGGAGGGCAAGGTCAGTACTGGTAAGAGTGAATCTCTAACACAACATGACCACCAAGGCAGGCACCAGATGTCATCTGCTGCTGCTGCGGTAGTTCATATGAGAGCTTGGTCATCTGATCCAGGCAAAATCAGTCAAGCTGGTGTAAACAGCTGTAATATGCAGCCTGACTTTTCCTCGCTCATTTCAATTGAAGCAGATGAGGGAGAGTTCACAAAAACAGCCCCCAGCAGAGCAGCGGCAACGGCATCTTGCAGGAAGAGAGCAGCAACAGGTGGGTGGTGGGGGCTGAAATCAGGACTGCCTTCAACATGAATGTCTGCGGTTTGGCCATTCGTCAGTATGGTCAGTGTTTGTCAACGTGGTGAACGACGTTGTTTGTCAAAGTACAACTCTGCTGAGTTCCCAGATGTCTTGTTCTTTTATGTGAACCTCCCTAAGGTAAGTGCAGATATAAAAAAATGTGTTCTTGTCATTGCAAGAATAAATACATTGAAGGTTAGAACAAAACTCAAAACAATTACAAGGAAGTGTTTGCTGCTCCACAGATAGGATCTCTGTGATTTTTGCCAGCAATTGGTAGAACAAGTTAACATAATGTATTATTGTACTCAATGTTTTATACTAATCAGTAATGTTATGCATCTGCACTTTCCTATATAAATGCTATTTTGAAAAGTGTTCCTAAACTGGCCTTTTTAATACAATTTTTTAATTATTCTTTTTTATTTTTCTAATTCAGTAGATAATAAAGCTCAGCTTGATGTTATTTACATGCGTGCTCTAAAGCACAGGACATGAGCGCAGGTAGCTGAGGAGAGTATCTTTTTCTAGGAGTTTGTTCAAATGAGGCTTAGGTAGCAGTGCCTGGGAAGCGTTAGCATTACAGAGCAATGTGACTCCAGGAGAAATGTCAGACTGATCCTGTGATCCTGCAGGTTCACAGCACTGCAGCTGTGCAAATGCAGGTTCATGAACCAATAGAGAATCCCATTAGCTTAAATGGGGCTTTACGCGGGCATCTGCCCTACTTGCAAGAATCAAGAACTTTATGATTGGAACCCAGTTCCTGAACAGCAGGAGTTTCCATCTCATCACCTCCTTCCTCCTCCATGTTGTCACACTGCTGATAGTGTCAGGACATTTATTAAATAAAAAAGAAAGGAAAAAATCTTTTTTTTATTCTGTGGACTGACTCTTCACAGCTGTGATCCAAGTATGTTAACTGATTAATGCAGTTATGGTTATGACAATCCCTGTTCTGTGGATAAATACAGGCACTAGCTCCCCAAGAGGACAAAATTTTCCACAAAGCTTCTTAGGTATCGAATCTGAAATGTTTCAAAAGGGTTGAAACTCCAAGAGGCGTGAACAACTTTCAGATGTTTCCACGTGAACTTTCCAAAACGGACGTCTACTAACTACCTGATCAGGCTTGATCACCTTGCCCTAGGGTGTTTTTCACAAGCAATACATACATGTGCGCACTGCTTACAACATTCAGCCTTTCTACTTCCTTGAGAATTCAAGTAAGAAAAAGAGATACTCACTCAAGCTATAAATTATGAATAGTTCTTCAGTGAATTAAACTTGGAAGCCATGGAAGTCTGAGAAACCGAAAGATGTACAGTCTTAATTTAGTACTACCCCCCCAAAATGCAATTAAAACATTTAATATCTTTACTTTAGCGGGAATCTTCAATGCACGGAAAGTGCCTCTGGGGAATGAGGAAAGTGTTCAGCAAGATCTGAAGAAGATGTGGGGTGAGGAGGCCATGGGGGAAGATTTCCAAACTTCAAAGAAGAGTTTTCTTCTATACCACTTTTTTGGAGTAAGATTTACAAAATGTTTATTATTTCTACATTCAGATATTTAAACAAATATAATGTATCACCTGTGAACAAAAGGGGTTTGAAAACTTTATACCACAAAAAAATAAAGCTTGTTAGACTGAAATTCTGCTTCCCTTTTCCAAACCAAAGAGGAAAATAATGTCAAGTTCTCACCTCTCTGTTGAAGTTGAAAGGATTTTTTTCCTTTCCTTTCGGTATTATTTTATTTGGTAAGTATCTCATCAAATAAAAGCTCTGCTTGTTTGAATTTCAATGAAAAAGAAGATACAAGCAGGAAGCCAGAAGCATAAGCCACACTGAGACTGCTATTTTTACCTAGTTTTGAGTACCATCTTCTAAAAGTCTGCAAAAAGAACAGAAACAAGTGAAAAAATGGAATAATCAATCTCACATAACCTTGCTGTTTCATAATATTAAATCCTTTAAAACTAACTTCAGAAAATAGGAGCATATTTTATGAACCCAGGGCGTCTAAAAGTGTTTAGTGGCTATTGCTTTTGGGCACCTTCTGTTGTAAAAGATGGCATAAAGGAAGTGCAGTATACAGAACTTTACAAATATCTTAAATTCTCCTTAAAATTATATGAATTTAGCATGTGCTTGACTGAATCTTGAACTGCCTCCTAAGTCTTCAACAACCTACCATGGTGCCACATTTCTGGTCTTCATTATTTCCATGTCCCCGTCTGCATTTCCATATCATTTCTGGTTCATTGAAAACACAAATTTATTATGGGAAAAGCAACTTCAGCCCCTTCATTTGCTTGTTATGGCAGATGTCCCCACATCCCATAATATTGTAAGTGGGATCTTAGTCACTTTTTTTTTTGTCATTTTCTTTTAAAAGGTAGGAGTGAATGACATGTCCCAAATGAACCTTCTACAATAGGGTCAGCATTTGTGAGAGGAGTCTGAGGAGGTCAGCACGTTAAGGTAAAGGGGTCAATGTCTTTTCCTTAAAATGAACACAGCGGAACGGCCCACAAAGTCTCTCTAATGACAGGTCTCATTCAAATTAGAACAGGGAAACCTTCCAGAGAAAATGGATCTGCTGATCTGCTAGAGTAGGTGCTTCCAGGAAAGCAGTAGTGCAGGAAAGGTCCAGTCATCATTGCTCTCGTTTCGGCACGTTTCCTCCATAGCCATGACTTCCACTCATCCACTTGTTCCCCTAGGGAAGGTCCTTAGGGGGACATTTCTTTCAGTTAATTGAAGCCTGGCTGCATCCAGCTCTCCATCCTGTGCCTCCCGCAGCTCTCCCCTCCAGGCCCAGCAGCTGCTCACCCAGCTGATCCTGCTCAGCCCAACGTGTCGCACGTAGGCAGGGTGCAGGCACCCACACCAGGCCGGCTGGCAGCTGCTTTCACCACGTGGCAGCCTCAGAGAAGACTGGATGGCTGTGGCCTCTCTCCTTAGGGCACCGCGACTTCCAGGGCAGCATGGAAGGTGGAGATACGGGAGTTTTTGTGCTGCTTTTGACTGTGAAGGTGAGTTCCCACAGCCTGTCTCAAAGGCAGGAGCACACTGGAGGCTTTGTAATGGTGTGTTGCATATTTTAGCATAATTTCTATAGAATCTGAGGCTATTGATTAATTTTATGGCCAGATAAGTGTTGTCAGCTAGACTCAAATATATGACAGATCAGAACCGAGTTAATGTGGCAATAAGATAAAGAGCTTTTGGCAGTTGGGAACTGTAAAACTCTGAATTCCCCAAAGCTGTAGCTAGCTGAAGCAAAGGCATGGCTGGTTACCTGCTGCTATGCTAACATGACCTGCACAATTCGCATGGTTTTTGTTTCTGGAAAAACGAGATGTATTGGCAACAGTGTGCTTCATTTTGTCAGGGGTGCTGCAATGTCAGCTTGCCTTCTCTGTGTTTGAAATAACTTTAGTCACTGTTTAGGGCAAATCAATGACTTCTTGGTAAGCTTCTCCAAAAAATTTTTCTGATATTCCTATCCCTGATGAGCTCTAGTCAATACATTTTCTTTTTCCCCCAATCAGGAAATGAACCTCCAGTGCAGCTGCAAAGTTCTACAATATATTTGAAAACTTTTGCTTTTTTTTTTTAATGGGGAGAATTTGAATTTACTGCTTTGTTTTGATTATGTTCAAGGATTTAATAGCTTTGAAATAGTTAGTTTTGACAGAATAATTTAAGCTATTTTGATTAGTTTCACAACTTGCATGTTACATTCAAGTATCAGTGTTAGGAATGTATTATGGACTTATTATCTACTATTTAGCATTGAAGCAATGTATTTTTAGTTGTAAAAATATTTCAAAGTTGGAAAAAAAAAAAGACAAAAACTATAAATTGGAACTACATGGTTCCAAACTATCCATCCAGCCAAAAAATGAAAATTGTAGATAAACACTTACAAAATTGGAAACAAGACCACGAACTTGCAGTTACTACTTGTGTTTTAACAAAACAAACCTCTACCTCTATACGAGGCTTGCTTCAAAACTTGAAAATGTTCCTTGGAATATGGGAAAACAAAGTTAAAATCATAGAAATCTTTCTTCAAGCTCAGGTACTGAAATTTCTGCACTAAAAATATACTATACTTATCTTTGCTTAGCATTACACTGCAAAAGCATGATTGATTCAGCTGTCTCCACTATCACGACAAATTAATGAAATACAGAAGTTCTCTTGATGTGATGGATGAGTTATCCAATTCGAAGCTCAGAATAACCACAACTTTCACAGCGAGTGTCAAGCCTCCTGCAAAGGTTGTTTAGGTTAACACATTTAATCTAGCAATGGAATTGAATTAGAAGTAAATGCAGGAACAGTTACTAACAACTGGTAAGCCATATACCAGCCCATGACCCATAAGTCTGCTAGGTCCCATCAACTTACCCTCACGGTAGAAGACAGAGGATGGGTTACACAGGAGCTCAGCGTGTTGTTCCTGATTGAAAGGCAACATCTAAGCAGAATCCCCATGGCAAAGTTGAACATTGAGCCATATTGGTGTACGACCTCTCCTAGCAATCTGCTGAGAAAGCTGCTTGGGTAGGAGGCAGTTAGGCTGGTTTACACCCTCATCTAAGAGTCTTTACAAAAGATCTTTGTTACTATAGCAAGTTTTTATTTACTTACACAAAATGATGGAAATAGTGTATATTGCTGCAAAAGTGTCATTTTGTTTCAAGTAACAAAAACATTGAAGATGTGCTTGACAAAGACTCTGTGGTTACTCAATGCCTCAACTATAGAAATATCCACATATTACAAGTCTGTTACTATAGAATTAACAACAGAATGTTTCACTATTTGTCTGACTTCTTTCAAAAGGGTACATAGAAATTGCAGCACTGGAAAATGTGAAGATAGCAATAAAATGGCTTGACTACATTTTTTACTGCTGACTGCTGGTTAAACAAACACCTCTACCTACAAATAAATTAGAAAATGAAAATTTACATTTAGATGATTGGTCTGCTTGTATTCTCCATAATTTGCTATGGTAAAATCATTGTTTGATCTTGAGTGTTGCATAATAAAAGTTTATCAGTCACTAAATATTCTGAAAGATTCTTAAAAGAATCTTAAAATATTTTGTATTATGAACTACATTTAAACATTAGGTGAAGACTGCATTTCCTTTTTTTTTATTTTTTGAATTTAAGGGTGATAAAGTGGTTCTTTCTGTGAAATTAATATTATTCATATTTCTTTCATAATGAATGAAAACACTTATTTTAATTAGAACAAACTGAGCTTGTATGTGCTTAAGTCTGACACAGTGCACCAATTTCAGGGTTACCAAAAATGCCTTTGAAAAAAACTTTGGTCATCAATAGTACTGTCATATAAACACAATCTGGAGAAGGGAAAAAGTGAAAGGAAAACAAGGATTTACTGAAGGTTTTATACCTGCCTTTCCATTTTGAGTGCACTGAAGATTACCCTAACCTGGTTCTTCCGTTCCTGCTGGGGAAGGAATGAATTTTCAGGAAATCATTGATTTCACCCAGCTGATTTAATTTCCTTAAAAAAGTGGATAGGAGTTCTATAACACTTGTGTATGCCTTAATCCAGTTGAGTGCTTCAGCACTTCTTGGTTTCTGTGTCTACCTCCAAACGTCGGTTCTCTCGGGTTCTTAGAACTCCTGAAATTCATTGCATCCATTTCTGCCTCAAATGTACCACTGGAAGGAGCGTTTTCCCTAGGTAAACAGACTTGGACAGATTGCAGGGAGCTCCTAAATATTGATCCTGCGAAGGCTTCGAATTAAAGTTAATTTAAATAATACATGTAAAGAGTTTTATGAATTGATTTCAAATAACAAAGATGTATTGAAAAACGTTAAAACCTAAGTACCTTTTTAGGCAGTAAAATTGAGCTCGTAATAATTGAATTACATGTTTGAGAGCAACTGAAATGTGTGCTTGGCAGGGATGGGGAGAGAAATCCATGAAATGCTACAGTGTTCCCTGAAAAGGCTCCTTAAGGTAAAATATTGGCCTATTCATGAGGGGGCTGTCCCGACCGCGGGCCGTAGCGTTGCCCCCTCAGGGCACCTGGGTGCTTGCGCCCGGCCGCTGTGGAGCGGGTGGAACGTTCTGGAAGGCGCCGAGGAGCAGCGAGGAAATGAGGTGGGTGCGGGCTGGAACCTTCTGGAAGGCGCTGAGGAGCAGCGAGGAGATGAGGTGGGCGCGGGCTGGAACCTTCTGGAAGGCGCTGAGGAGCAGCGAGGAGATGAGGTGGGTGCGGGCTGAGGCAGGAGGGTGGAAGCTGCCCTCTGGGCAGGCTGCTACAGGGAGAGACCCTCCCCTCTCTGAGGGCTTGGGGGTGTTTCTGGTATTGTGTCCTCATTGCTTCCAGCCTCACCATCTTGAGGAGGAAAAGAAATTAAAAAAAAAAAAATTTCCAAGTTGTGAGCAGTTTTCCCCCCAACTTCTTTTAGGCCTGAGCAAAATCAAGTGCTGCTGAGGGAGAGGAAAGGCTGATCAAGTGCTGCTGAGGGAGAGGAAAGGCTGAGTCTTTATAAATCCAGGCACTGTCAGCTTCTTTCCTTGCCTGCTCAGTGGTGCTGCTGTCCAAACCCATGTGTGGCCTTCCAGACCTTGAAATACCAGCTCTGTACTGTTGCCTCCTGGATGGCCTCACCAGGTGAAAGGAGAAGCCTTTCTTGTCGTTTTCCTGCAAGCAAACAGTGTAGTTTCACAAATGGCAGGTCCAGGCGTGAAAGCTGAGTGGGCAGAGCCCCAGCCAGACTGCCTATATTGGGAGGATTTAGCAGCAATTGTGCATTTTCCTTATATAAGGATTTATCAGTATATTTTACAGTGCCCTTTCAGGACGAATGTGTTACTCTGGCACTTCTGCCTGTATTAGGGCCAGCAGCCGTGCAGCCCCCCCATGCCGTCAGGCTGAAGCTCCAGGGCATGCCAGCTATCTCTTGTGCTGGGTATTGGGATATTTTGGGAGGTAAATCGAGTCAACCATCTCGCAGATGGTATGCAGCTAGCAACAAATCATTGCTCAAAGGGTAATGGATGAATAGCTCTGTGAAATGTGTTTCCATTGTACAGTCATAGTAGCTGTCAAAATGTCCTGGATGAAGAAAACTAAACAAAAGCCTGACTGTTATTAAGTGTTTAACCCACCTTGCCTGCATTAGGTTAGAAAATACACCACTAGCAGTAGTGCTGTCAGATTTGCAGAGATAACTTCTGGCAGGAACAGGCTAGGACGGATAACCTGCTTGCCTGATGAGACAGCAGCCAGAAAAACATACCTGATTGCATCTAAATAACCTAATAAAAGAGATTTTCTATTTCCCAGCTCATGTGAATAAATGCTAAAATTGAGTTCCATCATGTTATCTATCTATTCTGGACTAGAGAGTGGAGAAACTGATATGATAGGGATTTACTTTGAGATTAATGCCAAAATGTATCACAGAGTTTTTTTTTTCCAAAAAGACAAGTTCAAAGTGCACCATGTCAAAGGCAGGATGCGTACAGAAACATTTCTGATGTGGGCACTCGCCTGTGCTCTGATACACTCTGCCATAAGGGGTATCATGAGCCACTACACTGGAGTCAAACAAATTGCAGGGGTGGAGAACCAGCGGAAGTGCACGGATGAGCTCCTGCCGATGCATAATACAAGTGCTGCCGGTGGTGCAAAGCAGTGTGTTCCACTGGTTTCACTAGGAGAGCAGTGACTCGCCCTAGCTGAAGATTCTGACCCCTGCAGCTAGGAAAATAGGTCTGACTTCAGCCTGCAGGCAGTGTATCTAGGTGCAACTTCCTTCAAAACAAAATAATGGCACTAGCTGCAGTTGTGTATTATGGTTCTTTCAGCTGTCAGGAATGGGCACAGTGGCTCAGAACACCAAGTTTGGGCTTAGTCTGCTGCTTAAAAGAAGCTATTTAGTGGATTTGATCCATGCGCATTATATCCTGGAATATTTTCTTCTTTGTGCCATACATAAAGAACGAACTATGTCTGAGCTGATGGTCCACTAGTCAATGTTTCAGCTCTGTGGCTTGACTTTTCAAGGCAGGATAGGCATGTTTTGGTAGCTAGGGGTAGGTGTTATATTGATAAATACGTGAGTCATTTGGGAAGCAGAATCATCTGTGACTGAATTGATGTTGTAGGGGCCATAATGCTATTTCCTCAGGGTATACTGGTTGTGTATTTAACTGCTTTTACACTGTCAGTTTTAATGATATTTAAAGCAAATTCTCTTTACTTAAAAGACCCTATAATAGAAACCTGAGGAAGTTATAGTTGCTGACTGGAGAGGTTAGTCATGCTTACCACAAATAACATGCTCCCCTGTTTGAAGAGGAGCAGAGATGCAAGTTAAATAGTTTGCGGCCTTTTCCCTCTTCTCCTTCACAGGCTGAGGGGAAGGCATTTCAGCCACCTCCACACTGAGGAGGCTGGGAGATCCTTAAGGTTATAGTCACTTCTCTCTACAAGGTAAGATTCTTGAAGAGATATTGTTGTCTCAAGAATTGGTTATAAAATCTGGCACAAAGTGAATGAAACTTGCTGTATAACAAAAGGTATCTGTAATGGACAAAACCCGAGGTATTCTTTTTTTTTTTTTTTTTTTTTAATTCCAAGTCTCTGTATTTGGTACTAAACCTTTAGGGAAGGAAGCTGCATCAGAGGTTTAAGGGGTAAATGCTAAGGGGGAAAGGCAAAAGAGAAACACTCTCTTCCATTGCTCCGTTAAGAGATACGCCAGGGAAACATTCATGACAACATAAAATGGAGGATGAACACAAGCAAAGAGCATTTAAGTCATGTGTCTACATTAAAACTATGCAGTTTTTTTTTATATATATATATAAAGGATTTATATTAAAAATGCCTACCACATACTTCAGAACTAATTGTTGGTAATGAATCAAGATTTTCTATAATATGGAACGGAAACCAGTAAGTTGGTGTATTCTGGGGCCACATAATGCAGATCAGGTGACCTAAAAACCTTTCTGAAATTAGGCTTTTCATTTGCACAATTTCATTTCAGTTATGCAGTATATAAAGTTAATACGATGATACGATGCCTTCAATCCAAAGCTGCCAAAGCACTGCAGCTATTAATCAAAGCAGCAACGGCATCTGGGGGATGGAGTTACTGTCATCGTGCCTGCTTGGCAGGTGAAGACACTGAGGCATAGAGACAACTTCCCACAGTGACACATGCTGCAGAATCGGGAGCCCTGACTTCAGTCCTGTGTGTGTGATTTTATTTTATTTTATTTTAAACAAGATGGTGCTTCCTACTTACAGAATTCAAATACCTGCAAAAGGGACAAACTGTTCAGACCTAACAATATTGAGGCACATGCTACAAACATAGCACAATTCATGTGCTACCAGACACTTAGTGTATGTTGGAGCAGAGGAAATGCACTTTTATAGGTGGCTACAGGATATTGGCAACCAAAGAGCTTGTTGATGCAACTCTGTTTTCTGGAACAGCATATGAAGTGTGTAGGGCTAGTTTGCTGATGAAGACTTGTTGTAGCTAAATCTTGGTATTTCTCAGTTGCTTTGTTCCATTCTGTACAGTGCACTTCATTTTTCACATCAAAAAGCGTGCTTTATAAGGAATCCACTGGAACCAATGGAATAGTGTTTCTTTACTAGTTCTCTTAGAGAAATGCAGGTTTAATAGTTGGTTTTGCAGTTTTTTTTATAATGTGACATGCTTCAGGTGTATTTTTTCTTTGTTTTTCTATTGATTGCAGATGTGTGTGTAGAATTGTTAGATTCAAACTGGAAATGCATCATGGAATACTGTAAGCGTTTTTTCTAGCCTGATTCTAGCAGTGCTTCATGTATCTTCCTCCTGTTATGACTATGTGTCAACTTGCTTTAAAATTACTCTGCAGTGGAATGAAAGTCAGAATGATCGTCCTTCAGGAGTCTCTTTGCAGACTGGATAAACATTACAGAGATGCCCAAGCCATTTGGGATTTGCCCTGCTAACTAGGCAATTCCACCCCATCATCCTTTCGATGTAAATAACTGTCCTTAATTAATGGAAATGCAATATATATTAAGCAGGCGAATAAATTAACAAATGCAGGGCAAGATGGGGTAGCGGTATTGAAGCATCAGATGAAGATCTGGCCCCTTCATCTCATTAATTCAGGTCAGTTGAAAAAACAACGTGAAATAAAACCTGCAGGTTTGTACACAGAACAACACTGAAATGAAATACACTTTAGGCTTTTGTTAGAATAAATAATAGCTGGCAGAAACCAAGTCAGCTAGACATGTAAATAGCTGGATTTGGTATGCAGTCCTAACAGATGTTTCCTATACTAAGCATCACTGACAACAGCAGAATCGGCAGCCAGACGTGGAAAACCCATTTCTGATAATGCCATGCAAATAAACAAGTGTGGGTGAATTTAACCATCAAGTCAATATTAATCCTTCTCCATTCATGCTCTTTGGGAGGGATTTGAAAGGTCAATGCCATTAGGTAAAAGATTTACTAATCTGCATGAGGACCCTCATCTTTTCCTTTCCCTTCCTTTCCCCAGCACCTTCCCCTTTAAAAAAACTCTTTTCTCTTCACTTTATCCCAGCTACCAGTGAAGTGCCAAATTCCCCTAGCTTGGTTTAATTATTAATTTCTTTGGAACGACCCAAATGTAAAACTAGAGCAATGCAGCAGGGACATAGGATGCTTTTTCTTGAGCTCCGTCCTCCTGCTCAGCCTCTCTCTCTACAAGAGCCTTCCTTTTCCTCCATCTCACTACCCTCTTGCCGTAATAAGAAATTTCTGGGACGTCCGTGTTGCCCATATGTTGTGCTGCAATGAGTGGCTCTCAAACTGGGAAGAAACTGTCCTGGTAGTGGCAAGTTGGAACAAGGTTAAACCGGGCGTTGCTTTGCTACCAGTGGGGACATGGATGGAACAATCTCCTGAGCAGCCAGGAGAGCTGCTTGGGAGGGAGCTGGGAGAGGAAAGGAGCAGCCGGGACTGAGGGCTGCGCTTGCTGGCTCTGCGCCTTGGTGGGGACGCAGCGTTTTATGAAGAGGAGGTGGAATAGGCCAAACCCCAGAAATTTCACAAACTCTCCTCTGAAAAAATTGCCAGCAATATGAGGCCACATTCTAGCTCTTGGTAATTCCGTTCTGCCTCAAGAACGGTTCCTGTCTTTCATGTTGTTTTAATTTATTGTTGTTTTTATTGCCATTTTCTCCTGTCTGCTGTCACCGTATGTAATTATTTGTTCATGACTCAATGCAGAGGCCCTTCGCATTAGGGACTATCTATCTTCTGCTTTTTGTGCATGGCTGGGTGGATGTGAGGACTAGAAGTTTATGGTGATAAAAATAATAGTTATCATTGCTCTCTGGAGAATTCTTGTTTCAAAATTCAAGTCTCTGCTTCTTACATAAAATATATAAAATACTGACTTTTGTGATAGTAATTGTTGTTACAGGGTTTAGGCAAGAGACATGTAGATTTACTTACATAAATATATCTCGCTGTATTTATATATATAAAAATCTATAAATCTATATTTACCTGTATATAAATATATCTCGCTGTATTTATATATATAAAAATCTATAAATCTATATTTACCTGTATATCTCTCTATATATTTAGGGTACACGAGCACTACTGCTTGCAAAATAATGAACCAATATGCAGCTTCTTGACATTGTCTTGACTAGTTTACCTTGACAAGGTAAGCTAGTTGTGATGTGCATCCTCAATTCATTTTTCAGTGCTCAGTCTTCATCTCGTAGTGAAAGGAAGAGCTGTTTGGTGGTTATTTATTTCTTTGCTAGCAGCATTAACAGCAGCTTCACAGTAGCCCTGAACTGAATGAAACAGATGAAAATAGGTTAAAACACTGGCTGAAATGAGCACCTGCTTCTGCCTAACCTTGTAATGGCTGTTTACTGGGTGGAGGTGGGGTCAGCTACACCTGATTTGTTTGTTTGATTAAGACCTGTTTTTATATCATTTGCAAAGTAAGAGGTAGACTTTGCATTGCACTGGGGAAGCGTAATAAAGGAGTCATTAATGTAATGGGTTTATGATTTCGTTCCATATTTCTATGAGTATCTTTTTCGGACATCTGCTGGGCAAAAACAAAATGTGGTGTATACTAGTGGTGTATGGCACAGAATTGATTGTGGTGTAAAACAGCAAAAGAAGATGGGAAAGTGCCAAGGCTTTAAGCACATGGATGAATTTTTCTTCTGCATCTTTCTCTTCTGGTAGTTGAAAACATAGTTCTGAGCAGGATCTTTTTCTTTGCTAAGGATAAGGTAGGAAATGAGGTTAACAAGGAACAGATTTTTTTTTTTCCCTTGTCAAAATGGGCTGTCCTCTCACTTACTGACATGATTCTAAAGGTCAGTGAGATTCAGTGATTCCACATACCTCATTGCAATTAGTTGCTGGGGCTTGCCAAAAGAACAGGGAGCTTATTAATATGTACTAGTCAAGTATTTTTGGGTTGGGTTATTGCCTAAAATACTAATTGTCTGCCTTCCACTAAATAAGTCATCATGTTTTTGGAATTTCCTAGATTTCACCTTCTCATTATCGCTGTTTGCAGCTTTACCACAGAGTGTCTGTGCTCACATCATCAGGAAAATGTACTTTTTTTCTGTTTTTGTTTAACTGAAAAAAATAGCTTGTGTAGGAACTAGATGAAGTGCAGCTCAGATTTATTCAGGATTCAGTCAAAACATGCTAGCAGAAGATTGCAGCTCTCATGAGTAGGTCTTCCTAGCTAAGGTGTAAGCCTTTTTCAAGGCTGAAGAGACTGCTAGTGGGAGGGGAACCATCACACACTGACAGGAGGGAGATTCTTTGCCTTCTGGTAAGTGCGTTGCTCTATTAATTAGGGGTTTGGATCATTTGCTCCTGGTGAGCAGCAGAAAGTCACATTCAGGCAGCGTCTGCACGAACCTTTTCCTTGCACCCCTCCAGTTCCCTGCACAGTTGCCAGTTTCAGCACTTGTCCCACCTGGCAAAGGGGCAGCCACATTACGTGGGGCTGGTGGCCTTGTGTCCTTTCCCTCCCACCCTGTTTGTTCAGCCAGGCTCAAGGCAGAGCTGAGACACTAAAAGCCTGGCAGCTCACACCGTCATCGTGTCTGTTTTGCCACAGGTGCAGCTTCCCCCACCAAGTATCCAGCTCTGAACACTGAAGAGGAAAAAAAACATCAGATGTCCTTGAAAAGAAAGAATGAGGGAAGCTCAGGTGAGCGTCTATTTAATAGCTTGCTTGTATCCAGGGGGTAAAATCAAGCAGTAAAATGATGTTAAGAAATAAGGGTAGTATGGGCTACTACTTCTACACTGCCTCTTATCAAGCCATAAAAAAAATCATCCCTGAATTATGCCTCCTCCTGTGATGAGGAGGTATGAGGGGGTTGTAATTCACCCCCTGCTTCTGAACGTGTTGTTAGGCAAGAGCGAGAGACGGCGGCAGCAGGTGATGTGGGAGGCAGAGATTGCTGCCTAAGAAAAGGGGAAGGAAAAATTACTTTTTGTGACACTAGGGAGTCACGTTTCAAACTTGGCTTACAATTGTGTATACTTTACCTGTCTCTGAAATTGCCTTCTGTATATTAATGTTGTAGCAATCTGTATGAAAAAGATGGGCAGTAGGTCAAAGGCGGGGAGAGGAGTAGTAATTTTCAAGTACCTCTGGGTTGTGATTGGAGAGGAGACTGTTAGCTAACAGTGCAATTATGTGGCAATTCCAGGGAAATTGATTATTATTAGCTTTTTATGATCACATTGACAAAGCCAATGATCCAAGAGGGAACAGCAAAACTTGGGGCTTGAACAGTATTCAGCAACAAGGTATCACCAGGTGAGAGGGTGGACGTATCTGAAGCCAGGGAAGAGCTGGAATTGAAACAGCCATTTCCCGCCAATTGTAAGGATGGATGTGCTCCGTTACAGCCCGATCCACTGGAGTGGGGGGATCCCAGGATAAGAGGCCCTGGAAGTATGCAATGACACATACAGTATCTGGAAGTGGGTGGGTGTTTATTCTAAATACCCACATCACTGGGGTATTTGCACCTTTATCCAATGGAAAGAATTACAGGTAGTGAATACAGATCAGTTCCTTCAAGAGGGTTATTGCTTCAACAAAATCTTGTGTCACTTTTTCTAACATTCAAATTCAGACCCACCCCCCAAGCAAAGCACTGAGACTGGAAACCTGCATAGTGTCGATCCCCTTTGAGGCTCCCTGGTTTTATAACTAATAACTCAAAACTCTTCTCTGTGACCTGAGAAGGTTTTTCTAAAAGGAGAGCAAGCTGCTGCAATACTCGAACAATAGATCAGTATTTTTGAAGGTCGTAGTGAGGTAGGGGAAAGAGAACAATCACTATTGCTCTTTCTTGTAATTAGTTTGCTTTTGGATACCCCACATTGCTACTACAACATTATTCAAGAACACCCATCACAGTGCTTAACAAGATTTAATGTACATTTATTCTTAACATGTGGAACATATAAAGATTTTATACTGAATAAATGAAATTCATTAAGCCAGAGGAAAAGGAGGAATTTACATCAAGTTTTTTTCTTTTTTAACTACATTATCTTGAAATACAAATGCAGATTCTCGTCACTGAAAAATCTTTGAAGTTGTGTTTCTTCCTTTTTTCCTGTATATATTTTTTTGTCTGTAGACTGGTAACCATTTTCTTAAATCAATCCATACGTAACCATTTCCACACCTTGATTTATAAAGCAAATTGTGATCGGCTGCTCTCCCGAAATAGAGCATGACTTTATACATACAGAAACTTGTACATTACCCTCAGTTGTTGGTTTCCTGTGTTGGGTTTTTTTCTTTTTCTTTTTTTTTTATTATTATTTTCTGGAGATATGGCCCAAATGAAAGAAAAAAAAATCTACTATCACTTTGTAGATACCACATCATGAAAAAGAAACTAAAAACTTTGTACTAAAAAAAAAATGAGGGTATGTTTAATGTACAACTTCTATATACATCACGGCCCTTAGGCAATAAAAAAATATTTTAAAAAATGATTAAAGGAATTGTGAAGAACTGTCATGGTGGAAGGTCAAAAAAACAGATCTAGACACGACAGTTCTGGTGAGGAAGCAATTGATCTTCATCATCAGGTTTTGTTTAAAAATCTTTTAACTTGAATTTTTTGTTTTGTTTTGCTCCTAGCCTAATGTAGCCATTTCTCCTGTGGAGAAAACCCATATCGTTTTGTATATAGTTTTGACTACTGACTGACACCCTCCTTGATCCCCTACACCTACATCACTAGAATCTTCTATTGCACAGAGCTTTGGGTGATGGTATACAAGTTTTTTTATATTTTTTCCTTATTTGAAAAAATAAAACACACAGGAACTTGGTATGTTGGTAATTTGTCACCTTTTCGTTTCAAAGTCGTGAAAATTTTTTTCCATCATACAATGGTTTGCCATAACATTTTTTTTAAAAAGTCACTAGTTCGCTTCCCAAAAAATATGCAATACAAACATGGAAAAGAACATTGAAAAGGATAATCTATGGAAAAAAAAAAGTGTGACCTTTGAATGTACTAGACAGCAACTTTGGTTAAAAAAAATAAAATAAAAAGATGTACTTATACACATAGACAGCAAATATTAATTTCATAACTGTTCAAATTAATAATTTCTTTAATTCCCAATTGGTAAATAGTGAATGGGGCAGAGGAGCAAAGATTCTTTTTTTTTCCTTCTTCCTACGTTGGATAAACAAGAACAGAAAACAGCCAGTTATATGTGACCCTCTAATCTCCACTCACACATGCTTGGCTTCTCACTTATGTCATAACTGCCCAATCTGAAAGAGTACATCACAGATGACAGATGCAACCAGAGAGTTCAGGACAGCAGATATGGAGATATCCAGCAAGCGCCCCTCGTGCAAAAGGAACTCCGAGCGGTTCTCGTCCACGCGCGCCATGGCCAGCAAGGCCTTGGCTGCCCTGCACATCATGTCTACGCTGGGCGGCTCCAGCGGCGGGGGCTGCATGTGCATGAGGTTGTGCTGGCTCTGCTGGTACTGGGCCATGGTGACCCCGTCCTCCAGGAAGCTTATCAAGTTGCCGATGCTCCCCTTCTGCACAGCTATTGCCCTCGCTGCCAACGTGTCCCCCTGGGCAAGGTTCGATAAGAGCGCCATGGACATTTCTCGGCAGACCGGGTTTTTGCGGTCCCCGACGTACCTAACTAAAGTAGCGTAGAGTTTCTCCTGACGACTGAAGGGCGGCGTGGCCAAGATAAGGTCCACGTTATTGTCCTGGATGCTGAGCTTACACAGGGTCTCCAGCACAAGTCTCTGAGGCGAAAGAACCGAGTTGGGCCCCACGGTTGGGAAAGGATCCTGTGCCTCTGCCGACGGGCACACCATCCAGTGCAGCAAGCCATCCAAAATTGGCAAACAGATGCTTTCCGTGTAAGCAGACAAGTCTAGCTGCCCAGAAATGTTGGCTAATGTGACCAATGTATTATCCCTCAAGACCTCGAGGCAGTCCCACCACCATTCATCCTTGCTGCAGGCCACCCCTTTGTCCTCCTCTTCCTCTTTCTCGTACGTCTGTGGCGCTCGCTTTCTTTCTGGATGCTCGTGGTGAAGAAGGATCAGCTTTCCCAGGATCAGCACCAAGCCTGGATGTTTGGACATTTCGGTGTCATTGCCAGGCACAAAAGACAAGCTACGGACAATATTTGACACACAGATGCAGCGTTTGGCCAGGGAGTCTTGCCAGTGGGTTATGGTGCATAGAGGAGTCTCATCCCGGCTCCTTGGCTCGTCCTCTAGCAGTTTAATATTCCGGTGACTTTTGGCTTGATGGATCCCAAAGGGAAATTTACTGCTCTCCGTTTGGGAACCAGGGTTGGAGTCTTCGGGCAATGCTCCTGGTCGAGCTGAGAGGACATCATCAATGGTAGCTGTTATACTTTTTTCTTGTTGTTCCTCAGATTCGCCTTTCCCCTCGAGGTCCTTCTTTTTGCTTGGAGAATTCAAGGGGGGAGGGGCTTTCCTGCGCGGAGGAATCTCCATCTTGCTTTCAAAGTGAGTCTGGATGTGCTCGGTCGTGTCACCACCACCAAGCTGCCAGTGGAGAAGTCCACTATCAAACTCCTGAACACGTCCAAGTTTGTCAGATCGGTCAACAACAAACAGATTATTTTTCTTTACAATCTTTATTGGCAGCTTGTCAAATTTACTGGCTTGTTTTGGCCTCTCACTTGGATCAGCAATGGCACCGGGAGTGGAAAAAACAATGCTCTTTTCTTCTCCTTCTACCTTTTCATCCTCCCCCTCCTCCTCCTCTTCATCAAAATAGTCAATACATTCATCATTCTCCTCTTTCCCAGTATCCTCGGCCAAGGACTGGCTATCATCTTTCTTGGCTGCTTTGTGATCAAGTGCTTTGTGACCTGGATCTCCCACTTCATACTCCATAAGGATTCCAAAAATGTCAATCAGGCATTTTCTAAAATACTCTACCAAAAGCTCAAGAAATCCAGACAACTGAGGGGAGAAGAAAGAACACAGAAATCAGATAAATATTTTTCACTGCATGGAATGTCATTAGGAACAGGGACACGTACATCTGTGCAGATTTCCCTCCTCCTGCTTTGGACTTTAGACTAGATCCTGCATGGCAAAAGTTAATCAAAAGAAATTCTTCTACGTTCTGTCCACTGAGTAAGTTTTCTGTCTGTAGACTCTCCTGGTGCCATTTGCTTGAATTGTAACACTTACCAGAAGGACAGCACTTCGTTTACACGATGCCTCCTTGAAGCTATCTACCTAGCTGTCCTGTTCGCTTGGTAGTGCCCAATACTCTTTACTGTCTGTTCAGATAACTGAAGTTTCCAACTAATTCTAGTTCTCTGAGCTGAATTTTTATCAGATGCCTCAAGTCAACCATGCGAATGTTCTTCCTCTCCTTCCATGCCTCTCAGTCTCAAAATCCAAATGTCCAACCTCTGGGACTTAGCAGTGCTGCTTCTAGGTACTGACATCCTAAGCTAATAGCCCATCTCTATTGGAATAGTCTTCTTCATGCTGTCAATATTTAAAAATTGTTATTGGAGCACAGAGCTGTAAGTCACCCTTCAGAAACAGTTTTCATTTGGGCTTAATCCTCTTAATTAACTTGTAATGACTTTCTTACTGAAAGACAATGGTTGGACTTGATGCTAATTTGCGCTCTGTGGCTTTTTTTATTAAAGCTGCTTTGCTGTTACTATATTCAGCCCGGTTATCTGGCTTTAATGGTGGCTGTAATTGTGACTAATAGATGTTCAGAAAAACATATCCTTTTGTCCTTATACCCCAAGTTAATTTAAATCATATTTCATACAGTTCTTTTGTTTTCCTTAGTTAGATGACCAATGTCTAAGATGTTCTGTATTCTCTTACAAACTCGACTGCCAAATCCAAAAAGATTTAAGAACAAAAATTTATGAACTGCAAGAATTAGCAGTTACCACACAGAATTCTCAAGTCTTAAATCAAGTTCAAGGCAAAAGGAAGCAAATAAATGTAAAGACTGATATTCTGTACAACTTGCACAGGATGCATCAATGAAATTTTTGGTAGAATTTGCATGAAATGCACCTCACAACCTCAGACATCTGCAACAGTTGCACCTCTAACCTAATTGTATGGTTTCCTGTTATAATCAATGACCTCTTACAGGCCAGTTCCAGAATATGATTCAGCTGACCTGTTTTAGTTCCCTACTTCAGGATGAGCTGAATCGTGCTATAGATATCTCCATTTCTAAAAATAGGTGGGATGAAATGTACGATCTGTGTCTACCTTAAAAAGGGTCATTATTTTTTAAAAAAAGCCCCTTCAGTTACACTATTAGTAACCGAGGAATGAATGGCACAGATAAAATGCATATTCACCTTGTACACCATGCACATTAGATTACCATACCATCTATCACTACTACAGTCAATGGTTAGAGCGGGGCTGAGAAATGCTGGCAGGTGAGGCAAAAGTATACAATGAAATCCTATATTACTTGTGTCCTGTGGACAGACAGCACAGTTTAGCCTTCAAATTGTCCATTGGGTATTTCTGTGCAAGACTAATTTACTGGAAGGAGAAACTGAATAAAACACGAGCAGTTCAGAAACTCCAGCAGCTCACTATTGGACCAGTGAAATACGACAAGCAGGGCCCAAAGACAGTCTCGAATCAACTTATCATTTTGAAAAGCCCTTTATAGAAAGACCAGTTAAACTAAATCACTAACATATTGCTGTTTTTTTAGGATTGTCCACATACTATACCAATTAAAGACTCCACACAAGCTTTTGCTGTTGCTGAAATTCTAATACTCCTGCATAGTCCTTTTCACAAGAGACACCCTTATGTTAATATCTTGTTTCTCACTGTTATAATTAAAAAGGGAACTTCGGAGATATTCAAATTTATATTTAAAGTAAGTGATCAATTTTAAGAGAGTTCAGTCTTTTCCCATATACCTTATTTCCGTTTTCTTTCCTTAAAAGGCTGAGAGGTAGAACTGTTTTCCCACCTACCTGAGAGAGGTTGAAAGTAGCAACAGTGCTGTCGTCATACAGAAGAATATTAATAGTGTCTAGCGCCCAGGTACTTTCGGCCAAAAGACCAGATTTGAGAGACATCATCACTCTCCAGGCCTCAGGAGTCACTGGAGGGAAAGGAGGGAAAATACAACAGCGTTAACACACGCTAGGAGACCATCAATGAGTTTTTAAAGTATAAACCATAATATGTTGAGAATGCAGAATATAAATGAAGTTGTTTCAATTATGCAGTGTTCATAAACACTGCTTGTTCAAGACCCTGGTTTCAAGGCTTCACTTAGCCCTGTGAAATGTTTCTAGAAAAACTGCTGCTTTGCTTTAATTTGGGGAAGTATCTATACAGGGCCATTCTTCCTGGCTTTGCTGAAGCTGAAATAAAGTTCTTAGAAATCTGTCAGAGGTATTGGGAGCTTGGAATTGTGACATTAGTAACATGAATTCTACATAGGAAGATACTTGGAAAAAACAGGGGGAGAAATAAACATGACAAATAACACTGAATGAATTAATGGGCCATTCAAAGAAGGCAGAGACTGTAAGTACGCAACAGAACAGTATTGTCTACTGTGAACTTCTACGGAATGAGAACGTAGAAAACTTTACTCAAACCTATGTTGCGTTGCCGACTGAACAGACTTTCTGAAAGACCTTTCAACACATGAAATTTGAAACTCCAAAACAAGTTTGATCTTTATGCAAACACACATTTTTGGAGACTCCAGGTCTCCATATAAAATATTGCTTTCATTTCATGTCAGATCTGCTGGATTGACTTTCACCCATCATTGTCTCTGATGCAGATGTTACTACATTTTTACTGAACACAGTCACTTACAGTTATCAAGTTTTTTTACTCAACACAGTCACTTACAGTTATCAAGTTAGCTATCAAAATAGCTTCCCAGGGTAAGAAGGAAACTAAGCCCCCTTTCTCCCTGCCTATGTCAATCCTTGGCTTTTGTTTTGATGCTTACCAATATCTTTTGAGGTAATCTTTCGTCTTGGTTTTAAGACTGGTTGCGATGCTTCTACAGAGCCTGGGGGGAAGGTGATTTCCCGCCTAATTGGAGGTGGCTGGGGTGGAGGTCCTGTGACCTGTGACACTGGAACGGTGGGTATCACCTTTTGCATCTTCATGGAAGGTAGGAAAGGAGACTTGCTTGGAGACATACGGTTTTCCAGAGAGCGCTGGAAGGATGCTGGGCTTGGAGCTCTAGAAATGTGGTTTGGCATAGAGGGTGGCGTCTGGTAGGATGACTGAGGAGGTCTGGTGATAGGCTGCATGGAGGCTGAGGATGACATATAAGAAGGCTGACGTTGGTTGACATGAGAAGGCCACTGACTCTCGTGGTTTATTCTCTGGTCAGGTACCATCATCTCATCAGTGCGATTCATCCCTGGGTACGGCGGGGCCTGCGCGGGGCCTCCGGGGCCTTGCCTGTTCTGGTAAGGGTAAGGCATCTCATTGCGCGTCGGCCACATGTTCTGCTGAGGCCCCTCGCTGGAGGACGACGACTGCATGGGGCCCCCGATCATCTGGGGAGGTATTCCGTGCTGCTGCATTTGCCCCGGGCCCTGCATCCTCTCCCGGTTGTATGGGTAGGGATACTGGCCCTGCATGGGCCTCCTGTCGGGCCCGCTGTAGGCGTTGCCGTACTGGTTGTACATGTCCTGCTGCTGGTTGCCGTACTGCATGTTGTACATGTCCCCCTCGTGGCGCTTGGCCGGAGGCCCATACATGCCATCCATGTGTCGCTTGTAGTTCTGCAAAGAATTTTTGGAAAGAAGATTCGTCACTTTTACTCCACGTACAAGCCCAAGCACTCTGTCTGAAAGGTCATGAAAAAGCTGAAGGCTCTTAGGTCTGGAGGGAGGGGGCTGAGCTCAGACTCAGGCCCGCGCTGCTATGGTTGGGCTTAAGTCAGTGCCTACTTTTTAAGCCTCTGTTTTGCTGTGTTTGTAACTTAATATTAAAAGGAAACTTATCCTTGGGCGATATTTTCTCGTGCTTTCTCTCATTTTCTCCCTTTCCCTTTCCATTCCTATCTGTCAGAAAAAAATTCTATTTGTTCCTCATGACATGCATGAAAAGGCAATGGTCCTCACCGAAATATTTTTACTTCTTTTTTTATGCTTAGTCCCCTAAAAAATATTCAAAACCACTCAGTGACTTAATCTTTTCCAGGGTCAAGAACTGAATAAACTCCTAACCCACCAAGATATGCTGCAAGCATACATGTCTGAAACATGGGATGTTACAACAGAGTCTAAGCTCCACAAAATTAATTTACTCATAGGAGAAAACATTCTGCTCTTTTTGCTACTCCTTGTGTACTTGCCAGGAAGACGGTCCTGCTTGGGCAACCATTCCTCTCCCCAAATTCCCCTAATCACATTTTATATAATATGAGATTGTTTTATGAAATGGCCAAACCCAAATATTCTGCTCCAATTTATACGCACTCCTATGCTGCTGATGAGTAACAAATTAAGTGAGTGATGCAACTGAGAGCTGCCACATCAGATTTGCTGCCTCCTTCTTTCTCACCCTCTCAAAAGGGTGAATGCTGAGTAAGGTGAGCTGCTCTGCTCTTGGGGGAGATGAGTTGTTTTTAAGTAAGTAAGTCATATAAACTTGCATGTATTTATTTTTAAGGATACAGGACAGAAAAGACATCTTGTGGTTTGAGAGGTGGTGAGATTCGTGATGGTCCTTAGTTCCTGTGGGAGTTTGTTCCACAGTTCAAACCACACTGAGTGCTCTGAAGCAAAAAATGTACATTAAATGTGCGATTTTTGAATATATGATCTAAGTTAAACTCAGAGTTATGGCTCCCCCCAGAAACCTTAACTCAGTCACATCGCACAATGTATACTAATGTACCAAAGTTAACATCAGATAAAATTCTGTATGTATTCAATATGGGTCAGTTAGAACTGCTCCGGGAATCATAAACTCATCTTCCAGCTTTGGTGCATATAAAACCACAACTTCTATGTTGCATTAAAGTAGTTTCTTTTTCTTTTTTTCCTTAAACTTGCTAAAGAGCAGCCTGGCTATCTGAGAAATGAAGACTGTGCCTGCATAAGTTACTTGCTGTGGTAAATTCTTGCACTTATAGCCAATTTATATATTAAGAACTGGCTTGGGAGTTGCCACACCTAAAAAGATGATGCCTGTTTTTGCCGGTGTGGTCCGGATGGTTAAAATGAATAAAAACCAATAAACCTTAGGAATGAAGCACATTCCTTTTTTTAAGGGCAAGTCAATGTCGTTGCATTTGTAGTGGCTCTGTGTCTAATGGCAACCAAAAGGAAACGTTGAGCTCCCTCCCCATCCCGGGTAAATCTCGGGCAGCTGATCGCAGCCTGCACACTGTATGTTTCTTTCCACCTGCTGAGTGGCATTAGGAGACCTCATCGAGGACAGGAGGTCATTTTTATTACAGTGCTCTTAAGCATTCACATAGGAATTGAAAAACGTGGGTCAAAGGGCCTCAGGGGTTCAGGCTCCAAGCACCCCCTTTCTCAGGTCATTCTCTACCTTTTGGGCCATTTTCTACATTAGTCTGGCACTGTTATAGTGAGATTTAATGGAGAGAAAGGAAGACTAAGGAAGAGTCAACCTTACTCTCTAGCCAAGCAAAGAAGGGGAACCCTACGGGAGTGGGAAGAAGGGCCAAGGTCTAGATCCTTGCCCTTCATTCTTCGATGCTTGTCTCTCTTAGTGCACTTTGCATTCAAGAGCCGGTGTGCAAAGCACTGAGGACAGGACTTACTCTTCCTTCCTTTTATTTATTTATTTATTTTTTAAATAAATTCTACCTGTCTTCTTGCCTGTGGGAACACTTGGCTAATACATTCCCCACAAGTATTAGTATGGGACTCACAAACTGTTCTATTTTACGTATCTTTGTAATTTCCCCACAAAATCACCTCAAACTGCTTGCTCCAAAAACAATAAAGCTTCTGAACCAAACAGATAAGCAAACAATTCTGAAACTAATTTCAGATAGGTTACATTGTACTAAAAAGATAAGATCTCTTCTGATTTTACGATTACCCAGTAAAACTGTATCCTGAACTGAAAAGCTTTATCTGAAATGGGCTGAAAGCTAGCTTACATTTGGATATTTATGTTACAGATAGGGAAATATTTTCTATTTGAGAAGCTAGTTTCAACAGCAACTATTGCCTGACTGGCAATGTGCAGGATGAAATGGATCCTGTTGAAGTCACTGGAGTTTTGCCATTGACTTACGAGACTGAATCATACCTAGCAATAACACCCTTTACAGAAATCCTCCTAATTAATATTGTTTGTATTTTCAAATATGTTACAGAGTTTGGTTATGCTCAAGTCTCCCAATATCTCCAATCTACTTTTAACACTGTTACCCCTCATACATCTGTAACATAGTATTACTAGAAATTGCATACAGATAAGCTAATACCATATGACATATATTAAAGATGGATAATTCCTTGACATTATCTGGACTAGGTGCATGACCCATCACAGCATTCTGAATAATTGGGAGCGTTGCATGTTTTCCCTTGTAGCAGTCCTCTCATGGGTTCCCTGGGCTGTGTGACAGCAGTGAGGCCCTTACCCTTGACAGTCAAGCAGCTTTTTGTATTTGTAGCATCCCATAACTAACCTTTGAATTATACTTTCTTAGTCTGCTGGTTATTACTCTGGGACATTTGCTTGATGCACATTCACAGAATATCCATTAAAATTTACACTCTTACAGTATAATTTAACACATTTTTCCAGTTGCATAAGCACTACTTATGCATTTGAGCTATGATTTTTGACCACAGCTACAGTGGCCCTCTGTGTCAAGAGACATACATTGTAAAAACAATTTCCTGAATCTATAGGGATCTTTGGGGTGACTGTTTATTAAACATACATTATGAATATAGCTGTTTTCCTCTTTCCTACCTGCTGCTGTGGATACATTCCAGGCTGATGTCCTCCATATGGTGGTTGTCCTGAGGGAGGTCCTTGTCCTGGATACTGCTGCCCATATGGTTCATGCCTAAAATGAAGCATTTACATCATCACTTAGAGCTGCTGGAATTTTCAAGCCAAAGACAAAACTGCTACGACAATCTCACGTCTTTCTTGGAGATATTCACCATGTGGAAACAGAACAAGGCACAGAGGGGTATGGCCCAGAGCCCAAGGCAGCAGCTTTCCACCACTGGGAGTGGAAGGAAGTGGGTAAAGCAGGAGGAAGGAGGCGAGAAAGAGTCTTCAGAGAGTATTAGGGACAGCAGGGAGAGTATTAGGGATGGAAGCAGGGTGCAGCCAGAAGAGAAGGCAGGCAGGCAGCTGCAGCGGAGCTAGAAATCAGCCACAGCAGGACTTTTTTTTTTTTTAATGTAAATGTCCTTTTTAAATGTCTTTTCCCAATTTGCAGGAAAAGTTTTACAGCTATGAGGTGACAAGTCATAATTCTTCTGTTCTAAGAGTAGATCTCCAAGAAAGCTACTTTATAGATTGCCGAAGAATATAACCAGTAGTTAACTGCTGATTTAAAGTGAAGATGTCATTCTATTTGGACCATAATGAAAAAAATGAGTACAAATATCATTAATATTACAATACGTAACATCTAAACACATCATTGCTAAGTAAAAACAGTACTACATTGCATTTCTACTAAGGTTTATGTAATTTTTAATTACAGCTACCTAATGAAGCAGTGTGAAGCTCTTCACATGTGAGAACCAGAGTTGAAGTCGTTCTTGGAAACTTACCTATAGCCCTTTATGACCTCTGAGGGGCACTACACTGCAACTGCAGTGTTTTTAGCACATTTTAATGAATTCTAGATAGTCAGTTGAAAGGAATCACTTGGAAAGTATTAAGACTGGCAAATATTATTGTCTTGCAAACCAGTATGTCAGCAATTCCTCTCTGAAAAATCCTGGAGAGAACACATCTATAGTTTGAGAATAATTCTGGAAGGAGAGCCAAGAAATAAACACAGGAGTAGGGAATCTGCACCTGATCTTTTTCCAAAGGTACCGAAAACTCACTGACCAGAGGAAAACCAATAGCTGTTCAGTATCTCCAATAGTTAAGAAATGAATAGATGAATTATCCAACACCAGTTGAAAGCAAACTATAACTGATAGAAATAGTCTACAGTTGTCCAAGATGATACGTGCAGCAAGATAAAACTGAGCAATGGCATATATATGGGAATACTTCCTAAATGTTAGATTTCTTAGCCACAGAACAGCACAACCTAAGTCATAGAAGCTTCAGAATTTATATCACTTACTTAATGCTGCACAGGAGAACTGGGGCCTGTAGGGCATAGTTCAGCTCAGTGTTGGTGCAGAAATACCTCAGCTAATTTGCAGGCTGCTCTTCTAACCTCTACAATTCTATGGATGCATGAGGTCCACTGATTCTCCAAAGACAGCCTCCCACACCAACAAACTAAACCAACAGTAAAAACCTAAGTAAGAACAACCAAGATAGAAGTAATACACCAGGAGGCCGCATATTCTATTTATGTGCTCTCACAAAAGCTGCTAGCACTTGTTATCTGGGTATTGCAGATATTGAACAGAGAAATCAATGTTCACCTTTGCTGGACAGAGCAATGTTTAGGAGAGTACATGCTGGGGTCACTGTGTAAAGGCACCACGTTGCTTTGACCAGGTGGTCCCATATTGCCTTCAGGACCCAGACCATGTTCAAACTCCCAAATGACAAAAGAAACCTCATTCTATAAAAACCCCCACTTATTCTCCAAAACGGCCAAAAATAAAAGTTCTTAAGGAAAAAAATCTCTTGATTTATCACTTTCTGCTGGAATGCCTAATCTCACCTTAACTTCTCTTAACCCAGCAATATCACCTGACACTGAAGGACACAATTACAGCCCTGTTACTCTGTAACATCTACTGCTTCACACTGAAACTTTTTCCACTGTTAAACCTGTAAGAGCCACACTGCACCATCTGGGCTGCACTCAGCTAGCTAACAGTGAGGTTTGAAAGTAGCTGCAGGAATACAGCCATACTTTCAAAGTCTACTGGAATATTTACTATAATCCAAACATTCCCAAATTATATATTTGGCTATACCAATTCTCAGACACCAGTGATTTTAAGGTTTTTTTTTCCCAAACCCTTTTCCAGGATACACAAAAGGGAACTAATTTATTTTTGCTTGTTTCATCAGAAGATAAATTATGAGGATAGTGATGGAACGAAGGCACAATGAAAGCCTGACGTCCTTACAGCTCAGACAACAGACTCCAGACTCTCCAAAGCCAATTCATTATCAGACCACAAACCAGACATATTTAGTCTGTGGATGTTGTTTTTCATAAAATGCCCCAAAACAACTGATTATCTGCAAACATGTCAGGATGGCTAACGTGCGTGCTACTTTGGGCCCTCACAGCTCAGCACAGCAACCAGGCAGCTGTCAAACACACCCACTTGCTACCAGCTCCAGCCTGAGTGGCTTCTAAGGTGTGAGGCTTCCCTCCTTAGCAATTTCTGTGAACAGCCAGGCCCAGTCATTACGCAGGGGCTTACTAAGCTGCTGGGGGAAACGTAGCCTGCTGTGTTCTCAGCAAGGTGCCATGGGGAAACGACACGGGGAGAGGATGGTTTCTGCTAACGGGCTTTGCCTTTTGCTGAAGGTGGACTCACCTCCTGTCATAGCCGCTGCCGTAAGAGAACTGCTGTCGCTGGCTCATGCTCATGTTGGACATGGCTCCAGAGGGACTCTGGTTATACATATCTTGTATTCCACTGTTGGGCATTTGTCCAGGGGTCATGAAAGGCTCGTTGCTTCCAGGCACTGCAATAGTAAGGTAAAAGAAGAACCACAAATTAAACATATTATGCTGGGGGTTTGAAGATATCTGAGTTCTATTAAATGATGTAGGGATGGACATTAAATAATGTCCAGATCCCTAACCCTGCCAAGCAGAATTAGTTGGTGTGTGACAAGCTCCCTGGAGGATGATGAAAACACATGAAGCAGCACCACTACCAAGATGATGGTGAGAATATTAAGGAGCTGCAAGTGAAGAAAGTAATCTCATCCAAGGGACCTGAGATCTTCGGGCACCAAAGCAGCTTCTTCCCTATGCTCTTCACAGTTGAAGTTCAACTCCCTTTTGCTTTTCTTTCACCCTAAACAATGCTAAATATGAACGGTGCAAAACAGAAAGAAAAAAAACTCACTGCTTGGATTACAAAGCTGACAGAATCAGGCTTTCTTCTTCCGTGCCAAGCTGCCATACACACATGTACCCACCCTCCACAGGGGTTGTGGCGAGGACCCTGTGTAGTATCTAGTATGGATTCTTTAGCAGAGGGTACATATTTTAAGCATGCAAGAAAAGGAGCATTGAGCACTGTATATGAAATGAATCCCCAGCCAAAGAGAGGAAGTGACTGGATCCCTTAGTTGTACTGCAACTCCACTACTGCTCTGAGGACACCATCTTAGTAATGGCAAGATTAGACACGCATGCAAAGATCCCTGGTAAGTTCATTCCGGTGACACAAATACCCAGACTGCACGAGTAAAGTGGGAAGAACACACTGAAGCTGACACACAAAAAATACCTTTTCTCATTCCACCGAATGGGTCTTTATTCGGCTCATAGGGCATCCTTCCCATCATGTCTGGCATGTTTATTCCCTGCTGGTATGGTGCGTTTGGCGTCATGGAGTTGCGCTTCGGGAATGACGAATCGCTTACATCCGAAAAGGGGTCGTGCACGCTCACTGCGCTGTTCCTGGCGGGTGAAGAAAGGGAGGCATTAACACTGTGTGTGCCTAGGAGCTGCGGAAACACACTGGGCTATAGCACATCACGCAGAGCTACCTTGGACTGTGATCACTGCAAGACACATCTGAGGAAGATACAAAAGCTTTTATAACGCATGGTCACTGAAAAATCTGCCTTTTTTTTCCCAAGTTCATATGGCTACCTTAGGGATCAGTGGGTTTAATCCAATTCAGCTGTGCACTGCCCTACCAAGTCATGTAAAAGTCTAAATCTTTTGGAAATTTCACTAAGCTGCTTGCCCTAAGGCAATGAGCTCTATAGGTTAATTATATGCTTGTATCAAAATTATATTGCTTTCTGTAAGTTTAATATTTATTGCCTTTCAAGTTTACCAAGCATTCCCTTATTCTTGTACTAGAGGAAAGACTAAGCAGCAACACTCGATTTACCTCCTAATATCTTTCACTGTTACAGAGAAGCAATTACCTTTCTGGCTGCAGTCGACTTCATTCTAGACCCCTTACAAACCGGGCCCAGAAAACTGAGTTTCCCTAATAACTACCCGATTTATTCTTAAGGCAAATATATATATATATATATATGCATATGTGTATATAGTGGGAAGAAAATTCAGTCTGAGTTACAGATGATTTAAAAGGACTGTTGTTATCCTTTCTGCACTATTACAGATGAAGAAAATAAACTGTAAATATACTGTTTTGAAAGTTTCTGTACATTATTTAATATTTGGTGATGTTCCAACTGAAGTCAACAAGAATTTTTGTTTTCCGGACTTCAGTGGGCTAAGGACCTTTACCAAATGGCCAGAAGATTTCACTGTAGATTAGACAGGTATGTGTGATCTATGGGACGTAGGATTGAAAGGGTTCTCCTTGTCTGTCTAGCTGAATGCTTTATCTCAGTTAACTACCTTATTATGTGCACTTTTCATAATTTGATTAAATTATATAAAACCACAGAATTTCCCCCCACTGTATTTATTAGAGGAATACTTCTAATAGTCAGGAACAACCCCCTAATTTCCAGCTTCAGTTGATTCATGGCTTGTTTATATCCATTTACTCTTGAGTGGATATTGCCCTTCATCTAATTAATAACTGTTCTCCATCACTAATGTTTATCCCCAAATATATGTACAGAGGGCCGTGAATATCCCTATAGCCAGACAAGCTCCTTCCTCTCCCTGTTCCCTGATCATTCAAGTAATTTTTCCCTATACCCTGTCTGGTTTGAAGCCCTCCCTCCTGTGGGACTGGCTGTATCCCAGAAGAGGACTGTAAGCAAGAGAAAAAGGTTGTGCTTCTAAGCTGATGCTTTCACCTTCTTCCTCTTCACCTAATTCCATTTCCTCCTCTGCATCAGCCCTTTCCCATCCTTTTCTGGGATTTAAAAAGCTAATACACCTCCATCTCCTTCCCTCTCCTTCCAAAAAGGTTTTTTTCTGCTGCTTTTCAGTCTCCAATTGCTTCACCAGTGAATTAGGTGAGATCCTGAGCAGCTGGAAAAGGGTGAGACTAGCTTACTTGTGGAACTACAGCCTAACAAAAACGAAGCAAAGCACTTTTCATACCTGCCACCCTGCATAGGTGTCATTTGTCCATGAGGTGTTGATGCTGGTGTTGGGGGCTTCAAATCGCCTGGCACTTCTGTCATGGAATTACTGCCAGTAGACTGTGGAGTCTGTGGGCCTTGTAAGGAACCGGAATTGGCTGGGAAATTAAAGAAAAAGGAAATATTCAGAGGTGGCAGCCAAGTTGCTGTGGAAATAATAACCATCAAGGAGAGAAACTGGTTCTTTCCCCCATGAGCCTACTTGTATCATGCATCTCAATACTTGGTACGTTCCCTCGAAATCCTCTGAGATCAGGATATTCTGTGCGGTAATAGCCATCATCTTTTCTAGAACCGAGAATTTAATCTGCTGCCTGAAGCAACATGAATAGAAATCATCTAGATGAAGGATCATTTAAATCAGAGGTCAGAGGTACAAAGTTAATTGTCTATAGTTTACAACACCGTAAATGAAAGGTTGTTCTTTGGCGCAGCTTCTTTATATAATCATTATCTCAACATATACATTTATAAGGCAATTTCAGCCTTTTTTCCTTACAAACTTAAACACATATTAGTGTAAATTCTTAGTTTCAGCTACCACTAAAGAGCAGGCATTTCTGAGGTGAAACATAGCAAATGATTAGTGGTATACTGCAACCCTGTGCCATCCTTCAGGCAGCGTGGGATACTTAGGAAACGCAAAGGGCAGTCTTGGGTAAGAGGAAAGCAATCACTGAAAGCAGAATTTGAACACTCCTAGGAAATTTGTAAAAATAGCATCACAAAAGGATCAACACAGGGCATGTGCAACAAGACTGTGTCAATTCTGCAAAGCATCTATTTCATCTCCAGAAACACTTATGTTGAGATCTCAGAAAGTAATAGAGTACCTGCACCCCTGTCCTTTTTAGCTGTGGTAAATTGCTATATTCTTGATACAATGATGAATGTAGAAAAGTATGAAATGTTCTGTTCTAATGAGGCTGAGTAGTAATATAGGGAACTAACATAGGACATTAAATGAATATATCACTTAAGCTAATGGTAAACTACATTCAGACCAGTCCTGCAAAGCAGACACTGAAGTTGCTATTTTCATATGAATTCCTCAAGACAGTTCATGGGAATTGATTAAACTCTGTAGGCTTTAGATCTCGTTAGACACATTTGGCTGCTTGGTGCTTATAGCAGCAGTATTTCCTGAGAAGAATTTGTAGGATCAAATCTTTTGATGCAATTATTGAAAAAAAAATCCACAACAGAAAAGAAAAAAACGCATACACACAAATTGAATAGACACGCTCAGAAAGACACAGCTTTGACTTGGGAGATCTCTCTCTCTCTTTTTTTTGTCTTTTTTAATGAACTGCATCTCGTAAGCATTTTGTAGTACCCAACCATCTACGTTCAACAAAACTTTATGATTTACTGTTAGAGGGAAAACTGAAAGAGGTGGTAAAGGCTGTTCTTCTGTATGGGAAAGAACAAGCAGATTCAAGATTGATTTCAAATGCTAGAGGACCACCTTGATAGGCAGAGCTTATTTTTAACTGAAGAACTCCCTTTTAAATATGTTTCATTTATATTGGTAACTCATATTCTACTATTTGGAAATCAGTTCCAGAAAAGTCACAATCAGTCTCAGGAAATCCACATCCTGTAGTTCACATTATTCTTATCCTCAGCTTTCTGAGACCCGTCCAGATTATGCTTACACAGTAGCACGGCTCAAAGAAAGTTTAAGAAAAACTCCCTGATTCCATTAATACAGCAACATTTACAAAAATTAATGTCACATTTCACTGAAGGCTTTAGGATTACAAGGAAATGATACATATGACAGAGTTGTCGTGCTAACATAAAGTGAGCCCTTTGCCTAAGTGACCTTGACTCAGGCAGGGTCTCTTGCCCTTTTGAGTGCCTCAAACACAATTCTAGAGTTAAGTTACACACTGTGGGGTCTATCAGAATCACATAAGCATCTTAGCACACCGAGATACTACTGCAAACATGATACTGCCTCGTCCTGTACATTTCGTGTTTCTCTTATGATGGGCAAGTAAGAGCAGGAAAATTCTTCCCTAGCCTACCTGAGCAGCAAGAAAGTAATTCACCTCTAAACTGAAACTAAAGAAAACAAGGGAAATAATATTTTTTCAGTATTTATGGGCTGTGTGAATATGAGGTATTTTTGTTATCAAGAAATGGTGTGCTTCATAAAATCCTCCACCTGAGAACAGATTTTAGGAGAAGAAGAACTGAGAAGCTACAAGTTAAACTGCCGTCTGCTGGGTGATGCTGGACGGGCTCTGGATTCCCCCTTCCCTCTCTTCTAAATGCCTGGTTTTAAACAGCTGAAAAACGGGAGGCAAATATTAGCATGAGAAGTGCAAAGCTTCTTGCAGTGCTTTGCTCATATCCTTTGCTCGTGACCTCCGCGGCTCGGGAACACTTCCA
>NW_010586207.1:258873-280217 GCF_000705375.1 Tinamus guttatus | reverse complement strand
GGCTGAGCAGGTCACCTCTGCTTTCAGAAATGGCGTCAATGCAAAGAGCACATGCCTTAAACGTAACACAAGCGCATACTCAAAATGGTTACAGCTGATGCCGCAGGTACCGTTTTTTGGGCAGCTTAACTCCTGCTCTTGCAAGATGTGATTTTCAGTTGCATCTTTGGTTCATGGTTCAGCCAGCCATGAGGAAGTTACCCACATGGAGCTTTCCCTCAGATTTTCTTGTTTTTAAATGTCAGCTGTAACTGCCCTAAAAAATAAACGGACCTCTTCCGTTCTCCTCAAAAAGAAGTATTTTTCTGTATGTTTGGTCACCCTTTCCAGTCATAGAAGCTATGCTCCCTTCACTGTTTGAAGCAGAGACACGAAAATTGGCCAGAAGGACAGCGACACGTGTGATACAAGAAGCCCCTTTGCTGTTCTGCGTTTATTCTCGTCTAGTCCAATCACAAACTGGTGAAAAATACCCCTCTGCATGTAGACATTGGTAGCTTGCTATCCATTCAGTGCTTGGGTTTCTGAAGATCCCATTTGCAGTTATTTCAGACTGGAGGTGAGCAGGACTTTCCCTGTCATACAACTCTCGGGCTGACGCAGGCAGTCTTGACCGTGAACCTTGAGCAGAGGCCAGCCCGCACAGGGCCTCCAAGGCTCCGACCGCAGCTGCGCAGAGGATGGCAGGGAAACAGTGACAGTTGACAAAAAAGCAGAACAGAAAAAGAGGACTGGGAACCTAGAAAGAAGATACGGATGTGGCTGAGATCAGGCTTGGATCTCAGAAGTCTTTAGTTGTCATGGACATGGCCTAGGCAACAGAGAATACCAGGAAAGCCCAGAAAATGCACGTGATGAGACCTAAGGTCTGGGGAGGGAAACAGAAGTGGCTGGTGAAACGCTGAGGACAAAGAACCAGCAAAGGAAGCAGGACTGGCAGCCGAGGGTGAGAGATGGACGGATGGGCTGCGCAGGGGAAGGAGGAAATCCGGGATGCGTAGGTGAAGAGATGGGAAAACAAAACCCCAAAGATGTAAAAGTCTTGAGCAGGCGAGACCGAGACAGGCCAAGTAAGGAGAACAGGGGTGGCGATAAGAAGGCACTGTGATAAGCCGGAAATGAAAAGACAAGAAGAAACCAACAAACCAACAAAGCCCCCGCAAACCCACGGTGCCCCCGCTGCCCGCCCTCCGCCATGGGCGCTCCCTCTGCAGCCCGCGGGACACGTGGGGCAGCCCCGGACGGCCAGGGCGGCGCAGGGGGGGCACGAGGCTGCTCTGCAGGATCCCTGCTTCCCTCGCTGCACGTGTGGGGGAAGCATATTGCAAATGCGGCAGAGGAGCGCGGAGAAGGGATGATTAAAGCATCCATGAATAGCACCCAGCTGCCATGATTAAGGCAGATGATGCTGAATTCTGCCCTAGAGAACTGAATTCTGCTCTTGCTCCTCTACCAAATGCCTGTGCATACTGGGCAGATGAGTGAAACTAAATTTTTCACAAGTGGTACTTATATGTGTTTCTTTTCTCAGAGGGTCTGTTTAGACAAGCCGATTTGCAGTTGTGCAGAAGATGTAGGGCAACAGCTAGAATAATATACATGGCAAAACACAGAAAACTGGCAGACAGAATTAGCAGATACTCATGATGGAAATTTTTTGGTGGCCCAGTTCCTTGTCTGTAGAATGGGAATCATATATTACTTCTCTCCTCAGATGGGTAGTGCAAAGATTGATTAATGCTTTTAAAGCCCTCAAATACAGCTGTGATGACAGCCAGAGAAAATCCAAGGAATAAATCAATAATTCTCTGCCTGAGTCTGGCTTGAAAAATGTGCCTTTATGTAACGGCCACGTATTAAACAGTGAGGATAACACAAAATACTGAATAGCTGCTCATTTACTGAGTGCTGTCTGTGCATGAATGACACAGATATTTCATGGAAGAACTAGAACAAGAGTGCGTAATTAGAGAGTGTATCAAACTGTCCATGCACAAGGAAACACAATTAAGTTGCAAAGATTATATCTCACTTTTGGCATTTCCTAACTATCGAGCACTTGACTTTTAAGCAACAGCAATATACTTGGAACACTGCTTTCCTGCACTACCTGTGCACACCTGTGCCTGTGTGTACACATATTAAATGCGAATTCATTACGTTCTCTCACACACACTTAGTTATGCACATTGCTACTAGCACTGTTTTACAGAATATGAAAACAAGCATTTTGTAAGAAAGAAACATCTTCTTTTTTCAGGTTTCACCTTAAATTTTACTTTTGCTAAGCTGTTCTCTGAAATTTTACACGCATTCTTCCAGTTTTTGATGATAGCTGATGATAGCTGTTTAAATTTGACTGTGGACCTCCTGAAGCAGAAACTGCCTATTTTTCAAGTGCTTTAAAAGCATCAGTATAACACAATTAACTGAGAAGGAAGATGAAAATTATTGCCCTTTCTTTTAGCATGGGCAATCTCTGCTTAGACAACTGATCGGTGGGTATCCAGGCAAGTACCCTGTGTGTATATATTTAATTCTTCATCTCACACATATGGATTTATAAGAAGAAAATATTCCCAAGAATTTTTGGGAAAAAAACATGCAGAGCGAAAGGGAAGCAGTGTCCTCCTCCGTGCAGGAGGCAAGCTGCCCGGCCCGGCGCTCCTGCCAGGGGGCAGTCGGCCCCACGGCAGCGGCTCCCTTGCCAAGGCTGCACGCCGGTGAAGGACCCTTCCTGGCTGAACAGAGCTGAAATGTGCAGCTGAAGAGGGGAAAAAAAAATCTCCCTCTTGCCAGCAAGTTTTTTCCCTTCAGAAAAAAAAGAAAGAAAAAAGATTGCAGCCTCTTGAGACTCCATTAACATGAGGCCTGACACGCTCTCTAGGATATCCCTACCTTTGCCAGAAGCTACAAAGGCATTCTCTAAAGTAAACAATGGCGAGGTTACGGAAGGTGAAGCTCGCTCCCGCAGTGGGAGCGGATCGCTTACACTGCGCGAATCGTGCCCGGCGCCCGCCCCTCTTCGCGGGGATTCCCTGCGTGGCCTCGTGACACGCGCTGTGACACCCCTGCGCTCCCGGCAGGGCAGACGGAGGGCTCTGCTCGGGACGCGCTCGCTCAGCGGCTGCGGCGGGGCTCGGGCCGGCCCCCCGGCCCCACGTGCGGTGCCTCCGCTGCCGAGGAAAGGTGGGAACGCGCTCCCGGCGCGCTCGTCCGCGCACGGCTCTCCAGGTGTGCGGTAATGACGTCGCTGTTGACATCAGGGCCTGGCCCCAGGGCGTTTCAGATGCCCCCTCAGCTGCACTGCTGCAGCCATCACGCTGCATCGGTGCAGGAGAGGCCGGCCCGTAGCTCTGGGCCACACACACGTAACGGCGTGCTGCAGCAAGGGCCGGCAGTGCCGCAGTACAGCAGAGGTGTAACTAACTGCTCCGTGCCGACATGTTTTTAAACTTGTTTGTGTTCCCCATCCGCTCTGCAGCACAATGGCTGACCAGCGTTATTCTCAGTTCACAATTCACCACATAATTTGTGCGTCTTTCGGCCAAAAAGGGGCATGTGACCTGCAGGGCCCTCGTGTCTCCGCACACACCTCTGACGAGCGCTGCAGACTGCACTTGCAGGCCTCCAACGAGCCTCTCTGAGGGCAAGTCCATGCAAGCCCTGGCGCAGAGCCCACATACGTGCACTGTCCTGAGCCGCGGTGTACGCAGCTCTCAACTCTGCACGCTCCACGCACCATCTACTCCAGTGGAGCGATATTGGAAAACGTGGGAATGACGGGAGAATCCCCAACACAGAGCTGGCAGCAAATAACTAACACACGAGCCCGGAGCACTGCATCGCCGTCCAGTAAATATGACTTACACATCACATGCTTTCTCCAGCTGTGTGCTGTTCTGTGTTGTTCTGTAGCAAGCCGCTCCCTATGGTTGTTACACTGTGTTTCACAGTGTCCCCTCCAGGTTTACACTGTAAAGATCACCCACAAGACAGGCACGTATTCGCCCCTTGTTTGGGGGACAACTGCAAGAAATGCCTTGCTCTGAATTGCCCTTCAGCCTTCAGTTTTATGAGGATCAGCTGATTTTAAAACTCTCTCATGACCCTGATCTCATAGCATCAGCTGGTTAGAATTGGACAAAATACAACAATCTCCTCCCTGAGACAAGACTCCCTGCTTTTCATTTTTTTTTTCTTTTTTTAACCAGAATTAATTTAGGCATTAATACTGCAACCAGTTCTCTGCAAAATGGATTCGGCCTTCAAGTGGCTCTGCCTACACTGAGCTAACTGCACCACAGAGGCCCTAAGGTTTAAAGCAAGGACCTTTCAAAGCTACTGTTGCTTGTTACATTGGGCTCCTGCTCTATGTGAATGCCCAAAACTAACAGATTATCTAAAGTACATCCACAACTCTACTTCTTTTGTGCAGTTAAAATGTTAATGTTGGTATATACTAAAGAAAAAGGCGCAAGGAAAAAAGCTGACTGTTAAGAGAACAGGCCTGTACTCTTTGCAGCATCTATACCTCAGCGGGACTTCATGTACTAAAGCTGATACACACTGGGGAGGCTTTTCTCCGTACAGAAGTGCACTCCATTCAGTGACATGAGTTCTTTTCTAGCCAACAAAACAAACCTTGAGATCTTTGCTCGCTTCCCTCTCTTCTAATTTCTGTATCCTGCTGTGTTTTTATTTTAGAAAAATAGTTTCAGTTCTCTTTACAGACAGTTTGTTTGAAACTCATGATAAATTTAAACTTGGACTTTGTCATTTTCATACATACACAGCGTGATGATGCAAAAGGACTTTATGAAAAACGGGCATTCACATTGCTTTGTTTCAAATCTACATATTTAAAGACTGATTCTTCATCTCAAAATTCCGCATATTTTATTTTGATTGTCCCTGAACAAAATTACTGAGAGCAATGTTGGACAGTGATAAAGGAAAAGAGTTAAAAAAGCAGAATACTGTTTCAATTTTAGCACTGCTATTTAGGGTTTTTTTTCTTTCTTTCTCTCTCCTTTTTTTTTCCTTACATTAATTTCCTTTTCACCCTCCTTCAGCTTCAGCTCCCCTTACCAGCTGTCTCTGGAGGTGACAAGCAAATCTAAACATCTTTTAGTTTTAACAATTGTGCACCTTCTGACACCCTGTGTTTGTGTCAGGCACATAAATATTTGGACTGTAGGCTTCACTTCTAGTACTAGGAATTTTTCTCCGAATTTTGTAAGCTTGCTTTGCAAAGCAGCATAACTGTTTTCTGTATTAAATAATCAGCATTGGGATACCTGACGCTCCTACATGTTACCAAGGAAGAGAAGTTATCTAAACTATTATGGGAAGAGATGTAGCTAGGAAAATACATTTGACCTAACACATCCCCCTAAAATTCTTTCAGAATACATTAGTCTGTAAAAGGAAAAGACTTAAGCCTTAGAGGCTGTATCTTTTACTCTACTGACAAAGCACTATCATAAGAAACGATCTTGTAAAGGCAAGAACTGTATTATATGATTAGCAAGGTCTTTGCAGTTTCTGGTGCCTAAGAGAGGAATTCTCAAACTGAGCCCTTGTAGCTTCCAAACTGCCTGGCGAGTTTGCTAGATCCCTGACTCTTCACTTCCTATCTCCAGTCAGTGAACTGCAGTAACAGAAATTAAATTATTTTAAATACTTTTTACTTATATTAAATGCTGCCATCTAATACAGGAAACTGCTTTAACTATTCCAAGAATGAAATTCCGCTGGCAGTAAGAGGAGGTGGCCAGCTTGGTAACAATTGTGAAGATAGTTATTAACAAAATTATCTTATTGATCAGAAAGGTCTAATATCCAGCAAATTAGAGGGGAATTTTCCTCTTCCTCCATAGGTAGACCAGGAGTCAGCAATGGAGAAAAATATTTGCTAGCCCATTTTCTATGTGCTTAGGAAATTACTACTCAAAAAATTCCCTATGTTGAATATCAATCACGACTATCAAATCTTGAGCTAAAATAACACAGAAGGAAAACTGTGGTTTCCACCACCACAAAAGAGTGACCCAAACCACTCCCTGCCCACAGCAGGTTTTCAGACAAGATGCTGGCGGTGATGCTAGCAGCTCATCTGATGCCCGTGATCAGCAGCAGCAGCCCAGAGCGCGTGCCCCTAAACGCCGACCGTGGCTGCACCAAGCTCTGAGCTCTCTCCCGCTGCCCCAGGTCCAGATGAAGAGCATCGGAGCGGCCTCCTGTCTGCGAGCGCCTGGGTAGCCCCGTGCCTGCTGTCCTCCTTTGTATCAGGTACAAGTTTTACCCCCCGAGAGCCACGATGAATATTCAGCTTCAGAGCAGCAGTAATGAAACAGCAAGGAACAGATTCTTAAATACACAGTTTTTAACACTGAGTGCCTCATGTCTAACACACACTACAAGCATATCCCTGCAGAATGCTTCCTCTCCTACTTTGCTAGCTTTGAATCTGTCAGGTCGAGAAGCAAATACTTAAGCAAACGTCTTTATACCTCTGAGTGAGTAGATACTTTTGTATGAGTGAGCAGTGACAAAATAGGCATGTAACTTCAGAGTTAAGATGCCTCCTGAGCCAGGAACCAGCTCGGGTTTCATCCTTCATGAGCAAGTGATGCTCCCAAGCACACGCAGTGCGGCCCGATGAGCAACTTCCGCATTTTTTAAAAAAATGGTTGCATAAGAGGCTGCAGTTTTGCTACTCACCAGGAGATGGCGGCTGAATCTTAGGCTGTTTCTTTGTATCTCCAGTACTGAAGACTTCTGGAGGGGGCTCCTCCCCGCGCTCAATCTTGCACTCGAAGGCGAACAGGTACTGGATGTACTGTTTTTTCAGGGAGCTGGCGGCACTGCTCGAGGTGCCAACGTTCAAGGTGGTTGCCAGCTCACGCCACTTCTTGTTTTTATTAACCTGGAACAACAAATCGCAGAATCACGGGGTTTTGTGGCAAAGTGGTTTGTTTAAAAGTCGGGAGACAAGAAAAGCCCTTAATGTCTTGGTTTACTTTTATTATTTTATTTTCCTTTTTTTAACTACTGTTCATTACTCCCACGCGCAGTAGTGCATCGACAGCACAGCATTTACAGTTATAAAGCCATTAAGAAACCTGCTGATAGCTCCATAAAAAGCCGTGCTTGTTGGGAGTCTTCGGCATGGCACGTCGTCCAGACGCCCTGCGCTCTTCCAGGGCGCACGCTCTGCGCCTGGCAATTCATCTCCCAGCACAGCCACAGCCACCCCCTTCTAATTAAAAAGTAGCTTCTAAAAACTAATTTAGAAAGCAATAACAGTATTATTCTGCCATTTAAGTGGTTGAGCATTGATATGAAAAATAATTTTCCCTCCAAAACAGCCACCAGCTGTCACACAGTTTAGCCTATAATTGCCAGTTCAAGTCCTGTCACTTTAGGGTGTCTTGCAGGGACAGATCAATGATCCTTTTGCAAGATGAGAGGCAAAGTGAAATGAGACCCATTAATTAATTAAAGCAGATTTCAAATACATGGGGCTAGACCAGCAATACCCTGTATTACAGTGCTGACAAAGAATATTGAAAGAAGCTGTTCATGAGTCCCTCAGACACCGCTGATCTGAAGCTACAGCTTACTTCATTTGTCATCCTGGCTGATACCACTGCCTTGTTCAGTTGCAGCAGTAACAGCAGCCAGTATTTTTGCTGTAATGCCCAAGGGCCACTCAAACTGTTGCACAATGCCTGCGTAGGACCCCGTGAGGGGAGGCAGTGCCGAAATACATGGGCATTGAAGGGCTGAGCACCTCGGCCTTTACTGGAGATGAATCCTGATTCTTGCATGTCATGATGACCAGCACTGGCCCCAAGCCATGAAATTTTATGATCCCAACTTAACTGGTATAGCTACAAAGGATATCATTAGCCCTACTGCTGCCAGAGCTGTGTTCCAGCAAAGGAAATATTTCTTACATTTCTGCGTCTAATAACATTGCACCTGCTGCCAGTCAACAAAGATCTTTTGGGGATAGTGTTAATAGCAGGCAGATTGGCATTGCTCTGTGAAATGTTTTTATTTCTCTGGTACATCCTGCAAAAACCCAGGAGTTAAAGGAGAAGAGATTTTCGTAAACTGCCCCTGTTGAGGCTTGAAATCCAGTTACACAGCCCTTTGTGCCTACTGACTTAGAGCTAAGTGGTGCATAATGAACACACTGCATAATGCAAACAGAAACATTCATGCCTAAATGCCCGCTATATTGGCATTTAAAAGAAGACTGCCAACAGCTGCTCTGCTCATGTTGGGACCCTGTCATTTGCAGGGATTCAGACACAGAATATGTAGCACTGCTGCACAGCTACACTCTGACTGCTCTCTCGGCAGCATCACGAGACACAGAGCATAGCAGTTGAAGCAACGATTTTATAGAATATTAATAAAATGCATTTAAATAAATCTAATCAGGCAAAGTCCTGCATCTCTCATAGCCCCAAACAGGCAAACATGGTGATCACTCATGTGGGCGTAACAGCAAAACCAAGAGCCTCTATTTTCAATGTCAATTCTTATCAGCACTGTAGCACACAAATCTGCAACTCAGGCTCCTTTAAAAAATGAGTTCAAGTGCACAGCATCTATTCTTTGGCAAGGCATAATGTCTCACTGCAAATTTTCACTGTGTTTTCCAAAACAAAATAAATTCGCGGGTAACGAGCAATATGAAGAATACTCGACCCGCTCCTTCCTGCTTAATTTTTAACGCCAACAGTCATATACCACAGCCCCAATCAAACCATATGAGGCAGAGAAGCTGCATGACACAATTTACCTATAATAAAGTTTTTGAGCTAAAAGTAATCAAATCTTTATGATGCTGGGAGGGGGCATGAGCTAATCACTGAAAATGTCAAGATTACATCTCTTACCCATATTTAGCATTTAACAGCTGGCAAGGTGAACTGTGTTAGGGTTCTCTGCCTTCCTTTGATAACAGGAACAGCTAACGTCGCTGGATTTGAAGGACTAATGATCTAATCCAGCAGCCAAATTCTATGTTGTAAAGTGTGCTATTAAAAACAGCATTAAAAGTGTTTTGATTGATGCTGTGAGTGTCTTTCCTGAACTACCAGATATATCACTAAAAGTGCTCCAAGGATTTAATATGATTTGCCATACTTTGGTGTTCAATTTTTGTAGGTTAGTGTGAAGTTCTACTTTAATATTAAGTATTATATATAGATATTTTATCTATACATCTGGGTTTAGAGCCTAATCCTGCAAAGCACTGAAACATCCTCAACTCAGCACTCAGTAACTTTCAGCACTTAGCCCCAGACACAAGGGAGAAGCTCCATGCTCTGTGAGCATCAGGAGAGGAGACACAGCTGAGTACCAGAGCTAAGACGGCTTCTACTGACCATCTCTTAGTTGTTCTCCTGCTTTCCCTTTTTACAGTGCTATGCAGACAAGGCAACATCTGCTTCTCCTCTGGGGTGGTCAATCATACAGACTGACCAGAAAATAATTTTCCATACATCCCTTTGCAAAAAATCCTAGTTCCATTTAACTGTAATACAAACGAAAGCGTCTCCCATTTGCAACACATCACACACTCTCAGTAGCAGGAACAAAGCTGCAAAAAGTTGCGTGCCTTCTAACACTTGGGCTCTTTATTCTCAGCTCTTCCTGCTTTTATTTGCCTTCATCTCAGTTAGGTGATTCACCTTGCTCTTGTTTTCCTTATGTTTACAAGGAAAAGCAAAATATCCCATAAGCATTTTCCAAACACAGGGAAAACACTCCACCTCTAAGGGAAAAATGTACAATATACAGACACTCAAGAGATGAAAGGTCTGGCACAAAGGACAGTTTCAAGAATCTCTCTGCTACTTTTCAGAAGAAATGACTTGTCCTAAAGGCAGTACACTTATCTAAGAATGATACATTTCAAAACCTACTTTTCCTTCTAGCTCTTTCCTTTCAGTCCTATCATCTGTTTCTTACTCATGACTTTCATCCAGTGGTCTTCTTTTTTTCCTCTCTTAGTAGTATTGCTGGATTCCCCATAACAGATAACAACTTAATCTGCCTCTGGTGATGGTCAATTTTGTTTCAAACTGCTCATTTCTAGAGTGATTATGCAGACCAAAATGTAGTCAGAAAAGATATTACAGCCTGATTACCATGAAACACAATTTCCTTCATTCTACTGTCAGTGCTAAAAATGTAACGGTGTAACCAGCAGAAAATCTTCGAGAAAGAGTGCGTATTGCGCTTCTGAAGCGTTGGTTTTCAAGCCATTTTCTTCTCACCTGTGCTAAGCCTCCAATCTCCTTGACACAGACATAGAGCCTGAAGAGGTCCAGGGGCTTCTTGCCCACGGCCGGCAGGCTGGCCACAGGCGTGCCCCGCTCCTCCATGAAGGTGAGGTACCGGTCCACCCACAGCTTGCGCTCCGGCTCGCTTCCCAGCTCATACACCTTTGTGATCTTCTCTCCAGTTGTGGTAGAGGAGCTTGATTTCTAAATGGCAAAAAGAAAAGAAAGAGTTGGGGGAAGGGCGGGAGGGGGAGGGAAAAGAAAGTAAGAAACTCACAACATTGAAAAAGAGAAGATGTCAAACAAACTAAAGCTATCACACAACAGTCAGGAATGAAGGCTACTAGTTCAGGCACAAACAGTACACTCTGTCCATATACTGAAAATTCAGCTTTGCAAATACAGGGCCCAAACTCCCGATTTTCATGTTTCTTTCACTGATCTCAACTTTGGATCCCAGAAGGCAAGTTTCTGATGTTGCCTCATGTCATTTTTGTAACAGGTAGCTCTCACATAGTGCTTCTTATCAGTAGCTTGGCAACATTAAAAATGAATTTGTCCCACACGACTTTGTAAAATCCTAAAAACAAAACAAACCAACTCCCTCCACCTTCCCCAAAAGAAAGGTGCAAGAAAACCTAACTGCTCTACCAGAATAGGAATTGCACAAGAACAACCTAAAATACGAATTATGGCATCAGGGCACTCTGGGGAGTAGTGCTCAATTCAGATGGTCATAAATGGTTATGCTTTTCTATTTCTTCTCACCACTGCTGACTAAAAAAAGAAAGATGAATAGGAAGGCCCACAGTACAAGAAGACTGGTGGCAATACTCTGTGTGAACTGCCAATTAGCTGCATGGTCAGGAGTTATTGCTCTCCCCTCTTGAAGGATGAAAGAGAAAAGGCCTTTCATATACCCTACCTTTAGAAACAAAATGTATATTATGATCAGAGCAAAAACAGGGATGCATAGCAACCAGAGCTGAGCCACCACTGGAAAGCCAAAAGAGGTGGAAAGAGCAGATTTCTGCCTCGCGCCGCAGAAGGGCGAGAGCAAAACCTTTCTCTTGCCGCTGTTCTGGCTTTGCAGCTCACAAAGGCTCAAATTATCTTTATGCCCTTTTCTTCTCAGTGTGGAGGCAGCACAGAGCACCGAGGCTGCTACACAGGCTGCAACTTCCCGCGTTGCCTTTCCTGGGCGCTGGGCTCGGCCGCGCGCGCTCGGCAGCGCCTCTGGGCGCAGAGCAGACGTGCTGCCTCTGCGGCACGAAGGGCCTCTCGCGTGAAGCAGGGGAGGCCTTTGCTCGGTAGTGAAGACAGGCTGCTTCACAGTTATACAGAAGAGGGAAAGACTGGCAAGGCTTTGGGGAAGGAACACAGAGGTCTGTCAGAGGAAGCGTTCTTTATATATGTATAGTAAAAACATAAACTTGGTTGCAGTAGCTATTTCTTAAGTGCATCTAGTCTACTACGCATCTTTTATTCCTTAACTTTTTGCTTATTTTAAACATGAGACAGTAAGCAGCAGCTCTGTAGAGCTGAACAACTCTACAGAGGACTCTGGATGTGCCTCAGGGATGCTACAGACGCAGTAGCTGTCTGTGTCCCACGCAGCACTGGTGAGGGAGGGCACGGACACCACGGAAAAGGTAGTGCTGCAGCATCCAACTGCCCATGATCTCAAAGGTTTTGCCACCCTTCATCTTGCACGTGCTAGTCTGGAAGGTGCAACAGGCTCTGCATCTCTCCAGCCTTTTCCTGGAACTTGGCAATGCTGGAGGAGAGCCAGAAGAGAAACATGAAGCCAAGCGGGGGTGATCCAGCATTTCCATGAGCCATTGCTGTTTCTCCTTGAGAATGGATATTAATTTTATTTCAATACAGAGCGTCCTGTAAAGTTTTTTGCTGTGCTTCCTGATTGTATAACTTTTTTTACAGTAATCCTTCCTACCAGGAGATAATATTACCTTTCTTACTTAGAAATGGGGCACACTGATCAATTCACTCGAGTTGTATTTAGTGGTGGTGTCACTCCTACTTAAGCCAGTGTTGAGGCTGAATTTGGTTCATTGATATTACATGGATGGCAAGAAAGTGCTTTGACATAACCCTGTAGCTTATGCAATGAAACACAAACCGCTTCTCTAATGGAAATCCTTTCACTTGAAGAAACACTTGCTACCTATTTGAGTCTTTAAAAATCAAGACTGGTTTTAACAAATGCACTGCCTCAAAGATTCTTTTTTTGAAGTAGTTGGGAAAAGGGAATTAGGCCAGTTTGCTAAACATTTGATTTTGCAATGAGAATAGAAATACGACCATACAAATTTGAACAGCTGAACAAACTGGAATTACGCTATTACTAACTGCAGTAAGGACAAATTGACTGTTCATCAACATTAATCTTCAGCTCATCCTTGTGATGCCATATAACTACAATTAAAGCTATAAGCTTTTACATGGCACATTCTGTATGTACTTATATTTAACATATGAAGCAACAGAGTAGTTTCTATTTTACTTTTATGCAAGTTCACTATTGAAAGAATGTTCAGATTTACCAGTTTTATGTTTCACTTTTATATGCTAAAGTTTTCTTTTTAAAATCAAATTTGGAGCAGAATGGAAATTGGCTAAATTTTTTTCATACTGGGTTCTACTACACATCTCAAACAATGTTGCTTTTCAGCAGTGCTGCAGCAGGCTCTAAAATGACAGTATAATCTGAAAACTTTTCACAGCTTACAGAAGGTAAGAAGTGTTTCTTACTGTGTGAGCTTTCAGGTTGTCACACTTTGTAAAATGGGTGCAATTTTCTTCTAAAATGAAATGTTAACTTTAGAAGAATGCACTGGAGGAAAAAATGCTATTCCTCAAGAGTAAAGATCTTTTCCTTTTCTGTATTTTTATAAACTTAAACACATAAAAATGACAGATGTGTGCAAGCCAGTCTACACACAAATTTTAGTTCCTTGTGGGCAGATTCAGCTGGAAGTCTACATTTACTTATACATAAATATTATCCCCAGAAAATGAGGGTTTATTACAAGAAGATCCCATTAACAGACTGTTATAAACACGTATATGCCAGGCAATGCTGGAAGAATACAATTCACGTGTTTTTCTTCTGTAAGTTTTGTTGATAATTTTGATGGCCAGAGCATGCTGGGGCAAGCCTGCTGCACACATCTTTACTAATTTAGCTAGAGTTTATTCTGCTCTCAGTCCTTCAGCACTCTGACAAATATGAGCAGCCATATTTAAATGGGCAATTAAAAAAATAAGCAAGAGGAAACTGAAGCTACTTTCCATGCTAAATTGTTTTACCTCATGTCTGGTTTTTAATGCACCTACCATCTTTTAAAATTTTATTATATACAGACTCTTATATGGTAAGTTTACAGAATCCTTCAGAACAATGAAACTTTCTTTAGGAAATCCTGCTTTAAGGCAGAAGGGTGTTGTTTCTGTACATTTCTGTAGATAATTTGCATTATAGAACTATCTAATATCCACTTTTCCCACTTCAATCAAGAATTTTCCAATGTTATACTTACTGTACTGGCCCATTTCCTTACAGAACAAGGTGTGCACATACAGGCGACACGGTTTCCTGAAGGGCTCTGCAGACCCCTCGTAGCTAGTGTTGTTACACAGCACCGTTCAGCTGCCTCTAGTGCAATATCCATGTGCACCCGCGAGCAATGAACAGCACTTTATGGGGTTTTCATAACTCACTGTGCTATTCATGTAGCACTGACCCTCTGCATTACGCACCCATGCTTTCATATCCTCTTAATTAATCTAAAGACACCAGTTCTCTGCCACAAATGGTCATTATACACTGAATTAGAATAGCAGAACATCATCCTTTCAACTATACTGCTGAAGAGCCCTCAAAACACCATTTAACAATTCCTTCCGCACATTTTCTCCCATTTCACTTCCATGTAGAAAACACTGGAAGAGAGGATCCACTTAGGATCCCAAGGATACTTTGCAGTGGATGACAGACCATTCACCTTTGCTTTTTTGTCCACAGCTAGAAAGGAGAAATTTCATGTAGCACATGAAGCAGCTTCAGAATTTAATAAAGAAATGAATAAATTCAGGCTGTTGAAGCCAATGCAGTTATCCAATATGCTGGCCTTCTTGGGCAAAAAGAGATCTGCTAATTTATGGCACTTACCCTTCCACCATTTTAAAGTGCAGGATCCACTTATACCTGTGTCCTGAGAAGAAACCTGAGGCCAAAGATGCAGCAGCGTTTGAAGAGGAAAGCCCTGAGAACAGCTCTAAAGCTGCAAGCGCTAACGTTCCCCAAACGTGTATCTTGCCACGTTTTTTCAAATGCAAAAAACTCCACAGAAGTTCAGGATGGCTCTGGGCTTTGTGAAGCAGTTTGTACAATGAGCTCAGGAATGCACGGGGTAGCCCCTGTCAGGAGCACTAGATAGATCTAGACGGCCTATGCAAGCGCTCTCTTGCTCTCCTCTCGCTTTCCTCCAGGAAACATCCCAAAGAAACAATACCAGAAATACTACTGAAAAGAAAACAAATCCCGGTTTTGGTGCCACCCTTTCTGAAATCCTCTTTAAAAAAAATAAATAAAAGAAAAAAAGAAAAAGTGGGACTTTGTGAGGACAAGTAACACCAGCTGCCTTCTGAGAGTCAAAGTCACTACCAAGTAAACATCAAACTTAAGGTGGTGCATTTCATGCCATGCACCCCTCTGCTTAGGGGATTCACTAGCTTCTGATTTTGGATGAGTAGACGTTTTTGCGTTCCAAATGGCCTTCCACTGTTCCCCTGAGATATAATCTTCAATGTATCACCTTGTGAAAATGAAGTTATGATCCAAGAATTGTTCCTATGTTAACTGCACATTAACATTGGAAAAAAACACCTTTATGTATTGCAGTATTTTGCTACATAGAAATTATCATTTCTATTACTTTTACTAAAAGGAAAAAAAAAGAGGAACAACATATTTTCCTAATTCGAAAAAACAAAGCAAAAATGGGCATTTGCTCCTCATAGGCCATGTATGGTTGTGTTCACATTCTCTTTTTTATATATATACACACGTATATGAATACAAATTTTCTATGTATGTATATGTGCAAATATATATATACACATACTATGAACACATTTATTTTTAGCTCCATGCATTTCACACAGATTCTTCTTTATAACCAGTACCAGATAGACTAAACATTATTCATCTATTCATCTAAAAAGAGTAGTTTTCTAAATGTGTAAATACGACACTTTTTTTTCTCCCACAGTTTGTGTTATTTCAGAACAAATGAATGAAGCAAATCAGAAACAATATTACTTGGTTGTTTCCTGATAATTTAATTGTATTGCCAAATACGTAATTCAAAAATGTTCCAGAAATGTACATGAGTACATGACAGTCTTTTTTTTTTTTTTTTTTTTTGTGGTGCTGAGCCTGTAATTCAATTTTTGACAGATCTGAGTTTCAGTAGGAGAGAAGATTACTTGTTTTGTTTTGCCTTTTTTTTTTCTGCACAACACTAGCACACACAAGTGCAGCAAACAGCGTGAAGTCAGTTGTGTGAAGGAGTTTGGGCCCAGGAACAGCAATGGAATTGTCCTTAACAACACAGTTGGCATGCTTGGAAGCTGATGCATTACAGGAAGGATGTTTTCTTCACAACAACTGCTGTATTACTAGACAGCACACTTGCATGATGCACGCAATATTACTCTTTCTTATTTCAAATTACTATTGGGACAAATTTTGCCCTCGGCTGAGCATGCTCGGGCCCCACTGAAGCCAAGCAGTGGAACTTACAGTCATGTTTCCAAGAGCAGAATTTGTACCCAATGTCATAAAGAAAGAAAACTGTTTAGTGGATAAATAATGAAGAAAAGGAATTTATAAAACAAACAAGCAAGCATTAAAATATAATTAATTACAAAAAAATAAACAAAAACCAAAAGAACCAGAGCCACTTACAGGGCTTGATGGAGTCTTTGGCCAGCCTGGGCTGCTAATGCTATCACTTTCATCTCCATGAAATGAGGAGATGCTAGCAGAGCTTGGGGACATTGGGGAAGGGACTGGCAGGTTGCCTGGGGTTGGGGGCTGAGAAATACCCTGAGAGCTGTAGCTATCCTGTGGTAGAGGAATAAAAAAAAAATAATATGACAAAGGCAGGGCAAACTTTATTAAAAACAAAAAAAATACATCCAGTTTAACAGACTGACCAATTCTTTATATATAAAATATATATAAACAGAGAGACACATACAGAAAACACACACATATATAAATATATTTATATATATATATAAAAGGTATTAAAACAGCATTATTAATTAGTATAATTTGGAAAGTTTGCTGGATGCTTGGCTAAAGTCATTAAGCCACCATGCTTACTTTCAAGCTCACATGGAATGCTAAGCATGGGTTTCCCCTTATGAAAGAAAGAAAAAAAAACAAGCCGTTCACCTTATTTTAACCAAATAAGGCAGGAAAGCAAAATATTAAAGTATGTTGCTGCTGCTGAGGCGGCCAAAACAGGAAGCTATAACTGAAGGCAGAGAAAAAATGGCTGCAAGGATTGAAACCAGGCAAGACCCTTTTTCCCCACCCACCTGGCACAGCCAAATCCCCACGCAACTTTTGGCTTGGGTCGCTTTGCCCCCGCAAGTTAAAATGCCGTAAGAACTAGTAACTTTCAGATCCACACAATGAAGGAAAAAGAAAAAAAAAATTAAAGAAAAGAAACAAAGAGATTGCACGTGAACGGGAAGGCATGCGAGGAAGAACGGAAGAGGGGAGGCCAAAACCAGAAGATGGAGGACAACAGAGCAGGCTCCTGCGGGCTGAACCAACACCACGTGCGGAGGAGGTAAATACCTTGGCCTTGCTCTCGGGCTGCGGGCCGCCTTCGTCCTTGCCGTCCGCTTTGAGAGGAAGCGGGAGTTTGGACTCACCGGGCGTCATCATATCTGCAAGACCCATAGGTGCTAATCGAAAACAGGAGAAACAGTTAAGCGTGCCCGCGGTCGGCTCGGCCGGAAACCCACGTGCGGCAGCGCGGCGCTGCCGGCACGGGCCGCGCGGGGCCCCGCTCCAGGGCCGGACAGCGGCAGAGCTCTTCGGCTGGAGCGAGGAAGAGGAGGAGAACCAAGGAGGCAAGAACACAGGTGCCTCACAACGACGACGACGACAACGGTTTTTACAGAGTAAAATACATTTTTTCACGCTTCCAGCAGGTTTTCAACCATCTGTGGATACGACCATTATATTGCAAGAGGACAACAGCCTATTCTAGTCACTACTGTGCTTTCCCCTCAGTAACATGAGTCGCTCAGTAATACACGGCTTTTTCTCCTGCTTTGGAATTTGAGGAAAAAAGGTCAAAATTCCCAGTCACGTTTCCACGCCGAAGCTACAGCCCCTGCCATCTCCGGCCAAATTCCTTAGCCATGGGGAGCCCTCGCTGCAAGCTCCAAGCCCCGCTCCGTCGGGAAGCGGCATCCAGCGCTCGCCCCTCCCACCCAAGCGAGGAGGGATGTGATGAGCGCCCAAGGGTCTCTCTCAGGTAGCAGCGCACGGGTCGCTCCCCGGGGCGCGGGGAGTTTAAGCCTTTTTTTCATTCAAAGCACAGCAAGTGAAGCAAGCTCAGCACAGCATTACTGCTGCAGAGCTGCTGGGCTCCTCAGCTGCTAAAGAGATGCAAGAAGAAACATCCAGGCAAACACCCGAGCAGATCCTAGGAGGTGCTATGTCACTGAATCAATACAAATAGCCAAAGAACAACAGCAAGGCACTGGGTGGTTATTATTATTATTTTTCTCCTGCAGAAAACGATGTGCACAGCATTTACAGAAGACTGGATTCTCTTCCCTTCCTCTCCCTTTTTCTCTCCTGCACGCCCTTCTTTCAAAGAAAGATCTGAGATAAGAAAAATATAGAAGGACAGAATAACCTACCAGGCAGAAAAAAAAAAGAAAATACAAAGCTTACACATTTTTAGAAATAGCAAAGTGTTACTGTTAAAAAAATATATAAACCTGATCTGGTTTGCCTTGCTGCAAGATGACAATGCTGGCTCACACTAGGCAGCAAGCACACTGCATAACAAGCCAAAGAGGGAAGGGGGAAAAAAAGCTTTAAAAATACTTCACAGATTGCCCACTACAAAATGATTATTGCACATATTCATGTATTACTATGTTTTAGAAAATAATTAGTTTTAATTACAGCACTGAGAGCATGAGCAGGACTCTGGTGAATACGCTGGCAAGCTCTGCAGTGCTAATTTGCTAATATCTTTAGCATCACTGCAGGTTGAGACTATAGGTCTGCCAAAAAAACCTACCCAGCCATGTGCCATGTGAGTTTACAACTGTACGCTCAATATTCATCTTTGAACTGCTGGTGGTTTTCATGGGCATATTTTCTCATTTTTTTTTTCAAAGCACATTTGTAGCCCAATCAAGCCCTTAAAGTCATCACAACACATAAATCATAATTGAGATTAAAAAAAAATTAGTTGCAATACTTAAGACTTCAAGAATTGGAACAAAGAGCCTTTTTCAAGTGATGCAGCTGCAGAGAAAATCTATTGGGATCAGCTAAAAATGCTGTTATTTTTATATATGTGTGTGAAACCTCAACAAAACAGCCAAGCAATATTGCACTGGGAAGCCAGCATCTACCACGCGTTTGATCTGTGTGTGTCATCGCCCTTGCACTCCTGTTTGAGCAGGTGGGGCAGCTTGTTACCATTACGAAACAAAAGTCTGGCAGCCTGACACCTTTTAGTTTTGAATTCTACAGATTCAGTTAAAAAAAAAAAGAGAGAGAATTTACTTTTCTTGCAAAAATTTTCTAAAAAATATATGTACAGAACGGCCAAATGTACTGCGTGTATTGCCTTAGTTTTCCTGGACAGTGAAATTGTCCTACAAAATCTATTTTAACAATTAACACATTTCATACTGTGAAAGCACTAAACAAGAACTTCCGGCTTAAAAACAATCCAAATACGACCCTTCCCTTCAAAGACAATTTTAGACAGAGTGAACTAAGGAGGGTTAAAAATTACTCTTCTTAACCAAAACTCTGTAAGGTTAAATCCCCTGCTGATTTCACAGTTCTCTAAGTTGGCACATCTATTTCATAAAGAATATAATAATCTGCCCATTCCTGGTAACCCTCTTTCCATCACAGTTACTTTATAAATTATTTCTTCCACAGAGGTTTTAGTAAGGATGGCATGTAAAATGCAAGTATTTATTTTATGGCACACTTATAACTCAGTCTCCAATCATCAGGAACTGGACATAATTTTGAAAGAATTAATACTGCATCCCAAGTTCTGCATCACTTTTTGTTCTGAAGTGTTTCGTCTACTTTGAAAACAAAAACTACAAGCATTTTACTAGTTAACTGTACGGTTGCTTAGTTTCCCTATGGCTTTAATGTTGAGGTGCTTCCTTGGTTGCTTTTCCACACGCTGCTGGAACACTGTTTCAAAACCTCTTGCACAAACCCTCTGCTGTGGGTTGCAAATAGACATCCCTTCATTTCTTAGCCAAGCAGAGCAGCAAGAACATCGCTGTGACCCCTTTCTGAGCAGCGCACGGGAATTATTGTCACAAAACTGCTAAATTAAGACACAGCCTTTTTCTACAAAGGTACTAATAATCCTGAGTGTGAAGTGCAGCCTAAAAGATGACACATTTTAGAGAAGAAGATAACAGGGAAATCTTGACTCAAAGAGCATTGTAGTGTACTGTGAATAGGTTTCAAGTACTAGCCTCTGGCTTCTTCTAAGAATTTAAGAGCTAGAATGATTTCAAAAAGCAAGTATGGGTCAAGGTCCCAAATTAACTATTCCACACTGAATTTAATGTACTCAAAGGCATATACTGACATGAGTAAAACCGCAGCAAAGTATCCTTTTTTGCTAAAGGCTGTGCAAAAGAATACCAGTCCCAGTGGATGATGAAATAGTGTAAGAGCAGCAATACACAAACATTGTTTTTCCCTTTATTGCTAGAGCAATAACAAATCACACTCTACAAAATAGAGCATTACATTCTTTGTAAGACATTTTTCCCTCCTTTCCCAGTGCTCTCCCTTAAAATAAATAAAAAAAAGGAGTGAATTTGTGACTCATGCAAAGTTGGCAAGAGAATCTCCAGTGCTTTTATATCTATGGAAAGGAAAAACAGAATGGGGACAACAGCACTGCCTGATGTCCTGCCACGGAAAAACATCCCGCGACAGGAGCACGCGGAGCAACATCTCAGGCCTGGAAAAGCTGCGGGAAGCGCCTGGCCCAGGCGAGCCGCAGCCGGGGCTCCCGCGGCGGCTCCGCTGCCCCTGGATCCTGCGGCCGCCGCATCACGGCCCTTACCCCAGCGACTGCAGGTCACGAGACACCTCAACCGACCGCCAGAGCCTGCCCAAAATTCTGTTTGAAAGAGCCTTATATGAAAGCCCGTAAAAAGATGGGTGGGGGAGCAAAAAGCAGTGGAACAAATGGAGTTATTCATCTTTCAGAAAAATAAAAATGTAACTGAGCCATGAAATGGAGAAAAATAATTCAAATTTGTTAGAAGTGCTTTACATATAGTTGTGTTTTCTATCAGGGGTCTGTCCAACTACATATAATCTAATTTAAATATTTACTGTATAAGAAAATATGTGTCCACTTCAATTTTTTAATTTGACAGCCTCCTTTTATTTTTTTAGTGCAAATAACTTTTCTTAGAACTTCATGTTCACATTAGGGCATTTTGATTTTCAAAATTTGTTGGCAATAATATAAGCCAGTCAATGGAGGATTTCTGTAGCAAACCTATGCTCAGCATTTCTGCAGCACAGGCACAGCGGGTCAGATGGGATCCCCGTGGCAGTAAGGAGTCAAAGGCCTTTCTATAGTTTCCTTCAGCTCTGGAGGTAGCAGAGATTCTCACTGTCACTCTCCGTGCAAGGACAATAAGGAAAGCTTTGAGCTGCGGACTCCAAATTACTGC
>NW_010586207.1:212871-257754 GCF_000705375.1 Tinamus guttatus | reverse complement strand
GTGCGCCCGCCTCCTCTCGCTCACCTCATACTTAACTTTCCACCGGGTAGTCCCTGAATTAATAAAACCGGAACAAAAGAACCCCTTAGAAATGCGCAGGGCACACACACGCACAACACACAAAACCCTGATAAATGTTTAAATTATTAAAAATCCAATATTTCAGAATGCATAACACAATAAAAAGAGTATGACTACGCCATACAAAAGACTGCTAGGATAAATGGCCTTGCATTGAGCAGATTTCCACTGTATGAAATAACGAATGGCTGAATTATCGGAACAAAAAAACCTCCGTGAATCTTCCTTTAAACTGGTTATTCCTCAGGAATACATAAATCTTCCTAGGCAGGGCACTCTGCCATCTGTTTGCTGTTGGTTATTTTTGCAGCTCTGGGGGCCAAAGGAAAAGGGGGAAAAATTACTTCTGCTAATAGCAAAACAGAATTTATAGCGCAGTTGCAATGCTCAGAAGTAATTTTATTTCAGCAAGCCAGACAAAACACATAACTAGACAAACAAAACATAATATTACCTGGGACAGCTCTGGTGGGGGAAAAGCCAGCTATTATCTAATGGTCTTTTTGATAGCTTTTCCCTCCTCATCCAGACTGGGGAAGTGTGCTGCCTCGACTAACCAACGGCTTCCAAGTCAGCACTGGGAAAAGTGGGTTTTGTACTTAAAACAATAACAACTACAACAAAAAACAAACAAAACCCCACTTCCTTCTGATTAACAGTTTCTAATCTATTCTTCCAATAAGAAAAAAATACAGCATGAAATTTGTGAAAAACAAGCCATTGTTCAGTGTCTTGGTATCTCTGAGGTGGAGAAAAGGAACCCTCTAGACACAGTGGGCACTGGCCCTCCTCACCATGGTCGTTCCCCACCTGAGGGCACATGGGCCACATCAAACCGGGAGCTGAGGAAGCACAGCTAGATAAACAGGCAAAGCATGAAGAAAAGAAACACGCTAAGTACGGCAGAGAGGAAGCTACAGAAAGACAGGCTCTTGGTAACATAACATCTTAGTAGCCAAGTATCACTAAAGGAATATACAAATCAAGCAGGAAGAGAACTGACTAAAAAACTTACATCTCCTAAGCACAACCTATCCATCCTTCAGAAAAACGTCATAAAAGCATTTCAAAAAAGGGCTAATATAATCAGTAGAGCATGCACAGAAACTCCATGACTCCAGTAAGTGTATGGTAGGATTCACCTCGGGGTAACTGAAACTCCATCCCAAACCTCCAGAAAGAATTGATCTTTGCTAAGGTATAATCTCAATGGGAGTGAATCGCTTGGTTTTCAAGTTGAACATGGACTATAACAGACATTATCACAGCATCACAGTCCATCTGTCCTCCTTATGCACGAAGTTGCACACAAAGCTGCAAATAATTCTAAATTCACAAATTGCAATATGGAAGATAAATTCAACAGTTATGTTAAATATACATTTGCAAATAGAAGTTTTTGTTAAATTTCATACTCTGATATTTTAAATTAATAAATGAAGAAAACCCTATATGATATATGAATTTAGAAATATAGTAAATATGTTCTATATTCCCTAAACAGAGCAATTATTTTAGGTACCCAACTTAGAGCAGCTTCAAGTCAGAGCAGGTGCATGACTCTTCCTTTAAACCAGCACTACATCAAATGTTTCAAATTGCAGTTATCATAAGTGGAACACCAAAAAGCAACTGCAATTTTTGAGAAGACGAGGTGCTTCTCCTTCCCTCTCCCGCAGACACACACACAAATATACTTGCTAGTCAACACCTAAGTCAAACTGGATCCAGGTGTTGCTGGAACTGTTCAACGCACCACACTCATCTACATGCCGTGCAAACGGACTTAATGAAAAATGCATGAGTTCCTGCACAAAAAAATGCAAATACCTCCGCTTGGTTTTGAATCACCACCATGATCCACCCAGGAGGGGTGAAGCCAATGAAGGCAGCCATGCTGGGCCCTGAGGTGCCCTGGCCTGGGCTCGAGGAAGAGGAGGAGGAGGAGGAGGAAGAAGAGGAGGAGGAACGCTCGTGAGAGGTTCCCCACCATTACCTGCTGAGCTGTTCACCATGTTCGGGGCCATGCTGTACGGGGGAGCCTGCGGCGTCATCAGGCCGGAGCTGTTGTTCATGGGCTGAGTGTAGGGCGAGCTGGATCCCATGATGCCACTCTGGTTCATGGCAGGAAAATTGCCTTGCCTGCGAGAAGAGAAAGCAGACACGGAGCGCCGCATTACCCACCACGTCGTCCAAGACGGGAGGGTCGCACATCTCCTCTTGCTTGCAAAGAGCTAAGGGAAAGGCACGCCATTAGGTTACTCCCACCTGTGTGGGGAGCTATTAGTGTTGAATTAGTTACTGCATGTCTAAGACAGAATTAGACTGAACACAAATTTCAAGAAATGTACACAGTGTTTTTAAAAGTCACGACCCTTCAGCAGAGAATGTATAGCTCGTATTTTTCATCCTGTGAGTACAGAGCAATGCAACCAGGAGTCAAAAAGTACATGGGATTGGTGTAAGAAACTCAAAGTGAACAGAAATTTTGATCATGTAATAGGAATCCTTGCCTGCCATAACTCAGAAAAATAGTGAAATGACCAAAGGAAAAACGGTTGCCATAGAACCCATTTCAGATTTCTTCATTTGATGTTTTCACATATGTCTTGTTTCCTGTAAACACTTCAAATTCCATGGTTCAAAAGAGCAAACCAATTGCATGTGAGCATTTAGCTTGGGCATAATCCATGACCAAAAGCGGCATACACGCAATTCCCAATGAAATCACTTACATGTAACTTCCCACTTCTATGTCTTTTCCTTCCAAACAGATTTTTTTGTGCATCACAACAGATGTTCCTGTTTCCAATATTCATTTAGAGCCCAAATTCTCTTAGTAAATACCATTAAAATGATCACAGACATAACTGCAGAATTGTATAAAATAACTGTGCTGCTCATGTACCATCTATGTCTAGTCTTTCAAGAAGTGATGTCCATACTAAACTTTTGTGGAAACAAGAAAGCTCAGCAGGGTTTCTTCTATGTTGAAAGTTAATCACATATCTGTATAATGCTTTCATAGCTGAGATTTGTTTGTTTGAAAAAACTGTCCTCAATAAAGCCCTTAACTAATTCTATGGGCCCATATACTTCAAATATTTTTGAAAAAGAACACTTACGTGTTTTTTAGTAGGTAAGTACACTTTATGTGCTTAATTTAGCAGATTAAATAGACAAATTGTGGCACAATAAGAAAATACCCAACCAGGGTAAACGGCATAACACACTGTAACACAGGGTTCGTCCAGTTCAAAATCAACCTTCTATTCTTTTCACCCCATAATACAAGTATCTACATTTTCTTGGTATAGTTAAAACTGCATATAGTATGAAATATATATATTTAAACATCAATAAAATCATATATACAGACATATAATGAAGTGCATAAGTATACTCACTTTCTTATTCATAGCCTATATAGGAAAATACAGAATTCAGACCTGCTTCCTCAATGTACTACGAATTCCATGCCATTTTTCAAAATAAATAAGACGAAAAAGGAAGAAAATCCACCCTTCCAGCACTTTGGTACCTGTCAGCTCTTGCTTCCCTCCCATGAAAAGCATCATATAATTTTATCATATGGCTAGCAAAAGTTGCATTTCCTGGTAGCAAGATACAGTTACAGGTATAAATTCTACTTTTCAATTATTATACGATACTCAAACAAAACAAAACAAAATGTCCAAGCTAACCACCCTGAAGAACTTAAATGTTGCCTTCCCTTCTAGCTAGATTCCTAACATGATTGGCAGAAATAGTTTTCTTTTTTATAAGGTACAGGAAAAGGAGAGAGGAAGACGACCATTAAAGCACTATTTGGCCTAATTTTTCTTGACACATTGTGAATTTCTTCAAAGGAATAGAGAATGTGTTATCTAAATAAAGCATCTTTTTTTTTCCAAGTCAGTTTTGTCCTTTGCTCTGTGAAGACAAACTCTTCTTCACTCTTGCAAAGAGGCAAAGACTTTCTTTTGATATGAAGGAGACAACTGCCACACAATGTCATTTCCCTGATGAGGTCTGCAATGCGCGGTGGAGGGAAAAGATTTAAAATGCACAATGGTGCAGTGCTCCAAGGGAAAATTACAAAGGCAAAAGGGAAGAGCAGGGCCGTTTGGCAACAACTTTAAAAGATTTCAGTCATACAGTCAACCTTTTCTTATGTAAATACTGTATCTTAACCCCCACTTCCCCACCCCCAGCACTCCTCAAATTTTAAGTTAAACCTGCTGTATTTTAACAAACACATTTAATTGAGAAATTCTCCCTATGGTGGAAAAGTAGGATTCTTTTCAATATAGACTAAAGATACAAGCAAAGATGAGAAAAGTGTGCAAGTGCATTTTTTTAGCTTAAAAGAAATAATAGATTTTGAAAGGTTCTTTTAAAGATTCCAGGAAATACTGAACTCTCTAAAGGTATTTGTCTTTCCAATGCCCTTCATTTGCTTTAAAAAACACACAGCAGATTTGCACCTTGCAGGTAAGCTGAAATTGGTCTTGACCTACTAATATTTCAATACTATTACTTCCTATAGCATGAGTATCTTCCAAACTGTGGGGCTGTTCATTGTCTCAAATTGAGGTACAACCTATTTCATGTTACCCACCACGGGCATCAATCTCAATTGCGGTCCACGAAAGCACACTGCTCTACAACAGCTCTAAATCAAAAAGTAGAAAACTATTTCCAGTTTAAACTGAGTGGGAATTAAATAAAAGGCACATACTAGCTTTCGCCAGGACAGTGGAAAAATGACCAAAGTGTAAAAAAAAATTGCTTCTATACCCTGAAAGGCCCTAATAAAGGCAGGATCTAAATCTGAAGTTTCACCTGGCAGGACAAAACCCTTCCCCTTCTCCCTACCACTTAGTGCTGTGCTTAGATCTCTGCAAAAGGCCCATCAAATGCAACCCTCAGCTCCATCCCTCCCCCAAGTCAGTGTTTTCTCCATGGAGCACTGACCACATCACTCAATGGCTAATTCAGTGACTCAGGAGAGCAACATCCTGGAAGAGCAAACGTTATTTGATTCTGCGACTGGGTGTAGTGTGCAGTACAGAGCTCCTTCACGTATTATTCTGCTCTATGATGGCTTGGAATAGCGAGTTTCTTTAGGGAGAAATAATCAGGTATTACTTTGGCCTTTAATTCTCACTCCACAGTGGGCCTCCTTTGAGTAAAGACTGCCGACTGTGACAAATTGTGCTGCATCAGAGCTATAATATGAAGTGGAGTCCATTAAGAACTGAGCTGAGATCACCAAACTCGTTTTGATTAACCTCCAGGTCACTAAACACTTATAAATATGTTACACAGCAGCTGCTAAACATATTTATATATGCTTAAGGTCACAGCATCATCTGTTGGTTGTTGGAGTTAAGTCAAAAATCTTATGTCTCCTTCTGTGTTGCTTTTAGTAAAGGAATATCCAACATCTTATTTAAGTAGTAGTTATCTCAAAATATAGTACCAGCCTCTCTCCTACACATCCCAATTCCCCCCCTCCTTTTTTTCTCGGAGGCTAAATAAAAATCAATAGGCTTTTAAAAACTGTTTGCTGTACATGTAGTGACATCTAATGGCAAAAAGTCAACTGACCAGCTACCAATTGTATAGCTGAACAAATCCAGCTAAGTACTGTATACAGTTTTACAGTATTTACCATGCAAACACCAATAGTTGGAGTGCTTAGGGATACCACAAGAGATAATTAGGAATACTAGGAAAGAATTAAGAAAAAAACCATTCATGTTAAGTATAATGGCAAAAAGATGTCCAAGGGAGTAATGGAAATCCCAGTTCTTGGCATTTCTTGCATACATACAACACAACTCATTAGATAATACACTGCCTTGTGTATGAACTAGATGATCTGTCAGGTATTTTCCAGCTTTAGCTCCTTCAGTTCCACGATCCCAAATTATATGTGTGTTTTCCTCCTTTAGGAGGAAAAGCAGCTGGTTTAACACAAATTAGGGATTATGCTACTGATTTAAACATACTAGAGCCTAAACATCCTGTTTTTTTTCTGCTCTACTGTTACAAGTAGAATATTTCACAAACAAACAAACAAAAGAAATTAAAAGCGGGAAGGAGGGGTGAATCTGCGTGGGTTTTTGTGCAGGAACTTGGCAAGAAATGGAAGCTGGGTTCTGCAGTGGGAAGGCAGGAGGCCCAGGGCAGAGCTGGCACAAGAGAGGCTCAGGCTGGGTTTACAGGAACACTTTTCCCAAGGAGGCCAGACAGGCCATGGATCGGGTCGCCCAGAGAGGTGCTGCAGCCTTGGAGGCGTCCACGACCCAACTGGTAAAGCCCTGAGTGGCCCTGTCAGAGGTGGCAGCTGGCCCTGAGCCGGGCAAGCGGTTGGACAGGGAGCTCCTGAGCTCCCGTCTGCCCGAGCAACCCTGTGATCCTGCAGTTGTCAGCTGCACTGCTCTGCTGGCAGCGCCAGGCCCAAAATTCAACCCGTCAACTTCAAAACATCTCCTTTTAAGAAGCTCCTGTTCTGTTGTTTTCCTTCATTTGCAATCTACCCTGAAACTTAATCTGCACTTAATCTCTTTTCTCTGCAAAACAGGTAGCATCAGATCTAATTGTGCCTCCTGAGCTAAGGCAGAAGCCCACGCATTAAACGAGGGGATGACATACGAAATCTGGTCATCGTTAACAGGCAGAACAAAGAAATCACAAGAAGGAAAAGTACTGACAGTACAAAAGAGGCATCTGAGTGATCACAGCTGCTGAACAGTGTCTCTTGTATTGAGATATGTTTCTCTAATTGGGCCTGAAATCACCAGTAGGTTTCGTGTGTTGTCTCCAACTGTTATGGGGAAGCTGCTATGCAGAGCTGAGCCACTGTGTTTAATACTTGCTGGTATGTGGTTTAGGACTTCCTCAGTGCTGCCATGTGATGAAGGCTTTTGCTGTCATCTTGCTCATATTTGAGTAGATCGCTAATTACAAAGCTGAGTTCAGAGGCAGATCCAGCTACAGCAGAATGACAATAAAAGTGGACTATGCTTCTCAGAAGGACAAAGAAATACATACAGCTTTTTGTATAGAAACATGTCAAAGCCCAGGGTTTATTTTCTGTGGATTTTCTCTGGCATGTATCTGGCTACGTCTCTGTGCTCTGCCCTTGGTCTCAACTCCTCAGAGAGCACGGAGGCCTTCATGCAATAAGAAAAAAAATGATCCAGCTTCTTGAAGGCATCCTGTGTGCCCACTGGAGTACAGGGGAGGGCTGAGTGCAGGAACGTGGCAAAGCGAGGTGTGGAGGGGCCAGGCGGATGAGAGCGGAGGAGAGTCTGGGGCAGAAGGAAAACTGGAGGCGAGAGTAGACAGCAACAAAGAGTAAAGAATGAGAACAGGCAGGATTACAACTAGCTACCAAATGGTTTTGGAAACAGGAGGTCAGCAGTTGCTCAGGTCAAGGGAGAAGGAAAGAAGAAGCAGAGGGCCAGGGGGCAGAAAGGCCTGCAGGGTTGCTACAGGAGGGCAAATGCAGCACAGGTGTGGAGCAGAACCGCCAGGGAGCTGGCAGGAATCAGCTCAGATAAGGAGCAGTTGGCGCCAAGTCAGACCTACACATACCCTGGTGGCCACCAACTTACATCTATCATTTAGGCACCTTTGCAGTGTACTTCCAGACATAATCTACAGTACTCACGTGAAGTAGAGATTCTCCCAATTATCCTGTTCTGGACACTGGACCCAAAAAATTATCTTGCTACCCCAACCTGGCCACTTGAGCAATTGCTGCTGAAAAAAAGCAGCCTACAAACTCATGGAAGTTTGCCATCCTCGCTCCAGATCTTTAACCTACATCAGCTGTGCAGTGAATGCACTGCAGCATCCCAGGGGAGTAATTTGTGTAAACATTTTAAAAGGAACTTTTCTTCTCTTCCTTTCCCTTTTTTTCTTTTTTTAATGCTGACACACTGCTAAGGTGGCTACTTGATTACAAGCTGTGAAAATGACTGTGTTAGGCTGCAGTCACAAATCACAGTGTACTGACCAAATTGCCCCTGTGCTTATCTGTGCCAGGTCTGCAGCATGACAATATTTCCTCTCTCTTTTAAATGTCAAAGTATGATTTGGGGGGTTGTTATTTAAACACACTGACCTGCACAATAACCAGAAGTACTCTATTTAAATCTGTCTTGAGCTGTGACTAGCCTTAAGCACTTATAATCTGTCATATTCTGACACCAAATGGGTTATTATAATGAGAGTAATTCAGGAGTGAGACCTGGAAATGCTTTCTCCCTGGAGAATTTACACACAAACATGTGCATGCAAATACATATGCTCTTTTGTTATGGATTTTCCTTCTTGATACATTATGAGATTCCCTGTAGAAGTGAAACTGCTTCTGTTGTCAGAGGATATGGGAGAACTGGGGAAGAAAGCAAAGAAAAATAAGCAATACTGATTGCTTTGCTCTCACTGGAAGTTCATCAGTGAGTCATCACTGTTAGTAAAGGCCAAGACAGATGTAATCTGAACAGTGTCTCGAAAAGCCATAAAAAGGGATTAAAGGCAATTCCCATGTAAATAAAACAAATGAGTTTAACGTTGTCAAATGTGAAAGCAAAGTATCTCCCTCTCTTGTCAACTGCTACTATAAACACATGAGCAAGGATTTGCATTTCCTCCCCTTGTGCAGCATGGAAGCTCTTTGCTCACAACAACGAACTTTTAAAAAAGGAGCTGGCAATGAGAGAGGTGTTGGCTTTGCCAGGCAGCTTTTGATGAAATCCATCTTTCAGAACAGGAGGGAACAGAAAAATTTATGCTTTGCGTGCACGTGCATGAAAAGAAAGGAGGACAAGGCTCCAAGATGCAGATGACACTGACACAACACTAAGAGACATCAAGGAAAATGCACCCAGCTTTGTGCCGGGTGTAGTCACAGAACCAGCAACAACCCATTCTGCCCAACGCCCGGGCATAAACAGAAACGCTAAAATGCGGAATAGTTTTTGAGTATCAAATTCATGTGATTGTGCACATCTCCTTTAAGCCACTGCAATCTGACCAAGCACGCCACCTGATTTCTTGTCCTGGTTGCTCTAAAGATGAGAGCACTGCATAGTTATTGGGGGAGAATAACAGAAATAGCCTTTCTATATCGATTTCTTCTCTTCTGATTATGCAAATACTTAAGTCCTTCACACCATTACTATTTAGAATTCATTAAGAAGCAACCAAGAAGGGAGGGAAAAAAAAACAGCACTTAGTTGATTCTATCAGACTGATTCAATATTCAGTTCCTCTGAAAACCATCCACAAAAACTCATCATTTGTTCATGCACTATTGTCATCACATTAACCATTTTTGCAGTGAAAAAAATATCTCCCAGTGACTACCTACTTTTTACTCATTTAAAGCGCAGCAAAATGTAGGAGTTTTACACTGAAGAAGCACGATAAGAGGCAGGTATCGATGCGAACACCACCACAACTACACAGCATCTATACGGCTGAAAGCATTTTGAAAATAGAATAAATCTCTTTATCCCATTTTACAGATAACAAAGACTGAGGAAGAAAAACAAGCTTAATAGTGCTCTAAAATATAGCCAGAAGAATAAAAATGGTATGGTGAGGAAAACATGGCACAAGCCCACAGAAATAAATCCTTAAGTTTCACTTGATCCTGCTAATATAAGAGTGTGTGACTGAAAGACATGAAGGACACTTAGAGAAACACAGTAGTATTCAATTTTTTAAAGCTATTGCAACAATTCACTTTATCTTCATAAAGTTCTTCCTATGTTAATTAGAATTATTTTGGTCTGTATTTCACATTGACAGCAGCACTCAACCAGCATTTTTTGAACTCACAGGGATTCCCCGAAATGATTTTATTACGCTGCATTACTGCAAAAGAACCGAGCGGGCCCTTTGGAGTCAGTGCAGCCTGTACTGAGTAACACAATATGAAGCCATGTGGTGGAAACCACGGGACTGCTGACAGGCTGGCGAAGCCAAGGGGCCTGTAAGCGCCTCGACGCTGCGCTCTGGGTGACCCCGGGCTACCTCACTGACAACAGGGACTGAACCAGCTGCCCTATGGGCAGCCACTCGCCTGTGGTCCCCATCGGATAGAGGATCTCGGCACTACGGGAGATCCATTTCCTGGCCCAACTGGAGTGCGGGATGGGTAAAAGAGGGATGCTGCCATCTGCACAGCGAGCAGGAGGATGTCCCGGGGGAAATCCGTAGGGAAAAAAAAACGAAAAAAATGTTTGGCATGAGAGAAATGGGAGGCAGTCACGCTGCAGCCGCCTGCCGAGAGGGTGAGCTAGCCTAGTGTGACTTGATACCAAAACGGGGAGTGACTCATATGACTCCCTCACTATGTGCCTTCTATTTTTGTGCATGCTTATAAATAGCTTTAATAAAAAGTTGGAAGGCCCTATGAACTCTCTCCCAGAGGGATTACTTGGAAGCAGGGAAGAGGCTGTTCCCAGTACACTAATAGCCAGCGGGGCACCAACGCGGCGCTGAAACGCTCTGGGAATAGCAGGGGATGCAGCGACCTCAGCGCTGCCACCCAGCGCCACCGGGCTCAGCACCTCCCCGTGCGGCTGCGCGGCTCCGCTGCCCTCATGCTGCTGCCAGCCGGCAGGAAACCTCGCAAAACCCCAACTGCTCCACGCCGGCTCCACAAAGATGATGCATTCCATAGCAAATGTGGCTGTCTGAGTGCACAGAACCACAGAATCACAGAATCATTGAGGTTGGAAGGGACCTCTAGAGACCATCCAGTCCAACCCCCCTGCTCCAGCAGGGACACCTAGAGCACATGGCACAGGGTGGCATCCAGGCAGGTTTGGAAGATCTCCAGAGAAGGAGACTCCACAGCCTCTCTGGGCAGCCTGTGCCAGGGCTCTGTCACCCTCACAGGAAAGAAGTTCTTCCTCATATGGAGATGGAACTGCCTGTGTTTTAATTTATACCCATTACCCCTCATCCTGTCACTGGCCAACACCAAGAAGAGTTTGGCCCCACGCTCTTTACACGCCGAGCACGACTGCGTGTGTGCAGCCACACGGCAAGGGAGTTCTCCAAAGGGATTTCCCAACAGACGCAGTTTCTCCTACCTATCTTTCCCCTATAGCTCGGAGCTATTAGACGTTTTTCAATGTTATTATTATTGCCACTGCCATCAGTCTCAGCATTGCTGCGCAGAAGGCACTTTTACAAGTGCCATGTGGCACATATTTTGACATAATTTTGGCCGGCTCTTTTCTCCCTCTTTAGCTCAGAAGTTGCCTGAAAACCTCTGTGACAACTGCAACACGTATGTGATGCACTAGATAAATCTGGTGGCCATTATTAAAAAGAGCCAACCTTACTGCCGCCAGGTTACTATTCAGCAGGGGTCTTACAAAAATACTTGCGTGCCCAGCTAGAACTGAGGCTCAGCTCCACTAACACTCCTGCCTGAACTCCATTAGTAAATGTGAAAAAGGCCATTCCCCTTCCTATTTCCCCAGCTACCAGGGCTTAAAAAAAACCTCAATTTCCTCTCAACTATCATCATTGCTAAACAGAGTAACACCTTAAATCCACTGCAAAACCTTAGCTCCTCCTGCCTTTTTTTTCCATCTCTCTCTCTCACTTTCTGCCACGAACATCCTAGGCTGTTCAGTCACAATCCCATTCTTGCACAGCGCATCTGCTAAATCACATCAGGCAGTCACCAAATTAACTTCCTTAGGCTTTCTCCAAAATTCTCATCAGCTGGATGGCTGTTCTCCTGTTTTTTGTTTTATTTCTGACTAGTTTAGTAATTTAAACGAGTAGATCTTCCATCTAGCAGACGAAAAGACAAACACTGTCAAAATCCATTTTTCCCAAGTGAAACATTTTTCACGATCCCAAGAATAGCATGTCAGTCCTCCTACAGTCCTCCTTTATTCTTTACTTTTATATTAAAACAATTAATTAGGCACTGTATTTTTATTTCACTAAAACCATCCTTTGAAGCACTTTGAGTTTCTGTGCAAAATCTGATTTTGAAGCAAAATATGAATATAGCATACCACTGCAATTTTGTTTTAGAATAATCAGTACTCCTATAGAGGGCAACATCTCTCCTAAGTAACCAGGTCAGGTTAAAAATAATCATAACATGGTGATAATCAAATTAGTATTGTCCCTGAGATAACTAAAAATTCTCCTTCATTACTCTGAAAATCAGCCTTCCTTCCCAATATACTCCTGCTTTCACAATTTAAGAATTGTTACTCTCCAAAGGAAAAAAAGAACATCTACTCTTGAGGTTTGTGGTTAATCTCTAATGGCATGAACAGCATATAGCAGTCTACTTGATTGATGAGTTCCCAAAAAAAAAAAAAAAAGAGAAAAGAAAACCTCTCCCCAAATCACTGGTTGCCTGCACGCGCTCTACAGCTTGGTGACATCCAGGACTCCAAAATGATGGATTTGCCTTTTAGTAACACAAAATTCCAGATAAAAATATGTTTCTCGCAGTCTCCCTCAAGAAATGGCTTTGGTTAGCTCAGCATGTAAAGTTTCTTTCCATCCTTACACAAATTTATCAGCAATTTTGAGCTGATCTACAAAATGCATTTTCATAAGAAAATCATAGAAGAGTTGCTTCCCATTCTCCCTTTAGAATAATAAATACATAGAAGCTAACTTGTATTTCATCCCTCCTAATACATTGCTTCCTGCACAAAAAGGCTATACATGGTTCTCCTTTGAAAAGCAAAACATGAAGAAAAGTGTCCTTTGGAGGAAGAAAAGAAAGAGTAAAAAAGTCAGCTTGTTATAAATGAATATTTCTCATGAGAAGGGAAGAAGCATGAGTCCTTAAAGAAAAAAAAATCAATATTGGCTAACAGCTCCATTAGAAATAACAGTTACAATAATCATTAATACTTGGACTTTAATCTCCTAAATCATTCATATACTCTGTACACACAGAAAATACTGCAGCCAGCATGGAAACGCAGCCAGCTCCAGGGGAGCGGGGCCGCTGCTCGGAGCTCACAGCAACACCCAGCAGCCACTCGGGCCGGGAAGCAAAACCCCTTCGTGCAGCGGAAACTGTGCGGGGAGTTGGATTTCGGAAGCTGGATGTCATTTCACTGACTGAAATTTATTGCTTGGGTATTCACACCGCACTAATAGGAAGCGATGTGGCGCTCACTGCAGCCTGATCCGTTAGGGTCCCTAACGGAAATTGGAGGTCTGAGGCCTTTGGAGAAGCTGGGGTAGGGGGAAATAATCAAACACCTTGAGGCTTTAGAATTGTGAATGGCCTGAATTTGCCAGTAATTCCTTTACAGTAGCTGTACATTAATGTTAAATAAAAGAGCGGGCAGAAAGAGCCTTTCTGCGAGGGGCCTGTTTCAAAGGCAACAGATAACCTACCCCCAGCGCTGGCTCCAATTAATGGCTACCAGTCCTGCCTCAGCCTAGTTTACTTTGGGGATTTCACAGTTGGCAGCCTTTCATCTAAAAAGTGGCCTAGTTTGAATAAGCAAAAAAACTTGAATGAGTACTTAACCTTCCTGCACTCCACTGCACTTCCCAGCAGAGCAGAGCAGCTCCTCCAAGCTTAAGGGGAAAATGGGAAACAATGGAAAACACATTCTTCTCTCCAGGGGTTAAAGATGGTTAAGTTCTGCTGTAGCATGTCAGGCCTTCATGCTGCACGCTACCTAAGTACAGCTTTTAAAATTGCAATTAGAATCTTAAAGCCAAATTCCAAGATCAAAAGGGCTAAACTGTAAAATACTGGGTAGAAACTGACAGGATAAGGGATATGAATTATCTAAAAAAGTTCTGTTTTTTATTTATATTATTATTCATTTAAAAAAATTTATTCCCCATTCTGGTGTCGTTCTTTTTTCCTTTTGACATTTTAATGCACCATGTTCATTACTATATTTCCTCACCAGTAGCTTCTAGTCCATCAGCAGTGCTGCATTACCCTGGCGCTGGAGAAAATAATATGGAAAAAGTGCTTTGTTGGCACTGGCAACATGGAATATGAATTATACATACAAGCTGCAGAGAAATGCTGATGGAAGGTCAGTGGTGTGTGTGTGCACGTGTGCATGTGCAATATACACAGACTGAAAAAGAGATGCACAGAATGCACTTTCTGATTTCATTTGTGCTAACTGAAACCACATCTGTACAACAGAAATTCTCTAGCATCAGTGCAGCTTTTACAGACGAATTTCAGTAGGCTAAACGAAAACTTACTTTCATTCTTCTGACCTCATCGTGATGTTATTCCACTTCTAATTACAGCTGTAGTTTCTAAACGCACTATCATGTTCATTTACTGTGAATCAGTAAGTTATCGTATTATCTAAATAATATAGACTTAACCATCTGTTAACTGTCAACAAAACACTGTGTGTCTTTTCATTAGAGAAAAAAAAATGGTTTTAAAGAACTTTTAAGATTTCATTTCATCAATAGTATAAGTGCTCATAATACAGGATCACACACATTCCTAACAGGTAAGTCCAAAAGTAGCTTCATACCTTTCCCTGGGACACATGCTCTTAATATCTGGGGCCTTCCCAAAAGCCATTGTGGCTGTTGGCCATGAAATCCGGCTTGCACCGATGAAGGTGAAGGAATCTAGCTAAGACCTACGTGGAGGAGGATGGAGCCTGAAGATGATGCCCACAGGCAAAGGGGCAGGCTCCCCTCAATCTCCCATTGCTGGAGATTTCTCTCGTTGCACTCCCTCCCAATAACTACCCCGCAGGGGCTGTCCCTTCAATGCCCTTACAGAAGATGCCCACAGTAATTGACACTGATCCTAAAAAGACAGCACACAGTGTGTTTTTCTCTGTCCTTCATGTTGTGGCTACCCTTCTTTATCTCATCTCCTGCAATCTGTAATCTCCGCTTGACTAGATTGTCACTCTCGTCCAGTGTGCCCCAAGTCTGCATTGAGCTAATACTAGGACAGCTTCAGTTTCTTACACAGCTTTTAGGATAAGCTATGTGCCTTAGGTGGCGTGAGGGGCAGAGGACAGTTGTGTAAATCCCCACCGCTGGTTTGGCATCTCTATGACCAGAATTTAAAATGGCCAGACTTTGCAAATAGCTAAGCAGGATCTCAGCTCCTCAGTTTAGCAAACTGCTATGTCTAAATCATTTCTCTAAAATCAATGAAATTGAATTCTAAATTCATTCAATCTATAAAAAAATTGCTTTAATTTACACAGTTGCAACAGGCACTCCCAAGCATATTAAGGTAGAGTACACCGAGGTCAAAGACACTCCATTCAAAGACAGGATTGCTCCTCAGCACACCAAAACTCATTTTATAGCAATTAGTTCAAGTATTGATAACTGTAGTTGCAGCAGCAAGAGGCTCATTTATTACCTGTCTAGCTGGATGTGTATTTTACAGTCAGATAGTTCTGAATTAAGTCTTCCTAAGGCCACACTGGTAACACTATGTGAACTGGCTATTTTGCAACTAGGTCAGTAAGTCTGCACATGCAAAAGTCACACCTTCAACTGCTATGAAGACACAGGCAATGTCATCCACTACTGGCACAAGGCATGTTGATGACATAATGATGACAAGCAACTAGCTTCAAAAACACCTGCTTATGGTGGGTGTCAACCTAGCAATCAAATCTCAGGGCACTTACTATTACAGGAAACAGGAAAATTCACAGACACTGGACAAACAGTGCCCAAAAGTGTTAAGCTGGGCATCCATAGACTGAGGAACTCAAAATTGGATGACAATAAAAAACACAGGCTAAATTTGCCGCTATTTAATATATTCATTAACTGAGAAAATGCTGCCATTTGAACTGTTTGCTTTTACTGGGGCCTTACAGTGTCCATTATCTACAGTTGTACATACAGAAATATCTACACAGATATATGTAATATTGCTGTAAAAAGTGTAATTTGATAGAAGAACTTAATTTTTTGGAATTTTTTGCTTTTCAAAGACCTCCACTGAGTTCCAATCTCTAGTAACTGAAATGTCACTTGTTTTTTTCTGCTTATAGAAGTTAGCAAGCCTTTCCTTGAGTTTGATGGACATACAAGGTCTTCAACATACAGTTTTAATCAGTCATGCGATTTGTTGAGACCAAGACAGATAGAAAACAGAAAAACCTATTTTGCTGTCACTTTACATTGTCTTTCTGAGATTAAGGGGATTCTGCTACCCAGACCGAGATTAAGCATCATAGACCATTTGAAATCACAGTTACTGATGGATAATGAAGAGGTCTTAAAAAATGAAGATCTCTCTTTCCTTTAGCCTGACATGCTAGACCTCATCGGGGAAACACTGGCCTGTGAGCATGGGACAGACCAGCACACCCTAAGATTTGGCCTTACTGGAAAAGTGTTCAGTAGCTGCAGGAATTATTCTAAGCTTTAACATACAGCGGGTCTCAAGGTGAAGTCAAAGGCTGACTCAAATGGTGTAAGTACATGTGCTATCTTCCCTAGCCACAGCTTTTATTTTTGTTTTTATCTTTTCTAATTAAAAGGGTGATATTCTGCACTGAGGCAGATACCTAGGTACAACTGGCTGAGACTCAGATCTTGATCATCCAACCCTGGTTAACTAACATTGATTTTCTGCCCCGGTGGAAGTGATTTTATTCTGACACATGCCATTTAAATTCATTTTACACAGCTGCTTAATGTGGCTTGGCAAAGCTGAGGCGAACCAGCTTTCTATGTCTAATGAGACCCCGGAGCTGGGAAGGGACACATCCTGTGGATCAGCAGCTGAACATGAATTTCTCTCCCTTATCGATGCTTTGCTACTGAGTTGACATTGAAGGGGATCACACCAACTTAAGCAGCAAGACTGCCATGACTCTAATGCGATCACTTTATGTACTTCTCAATTCTACAAACGTGGGTGTGTTTTACGATTATAAAAATGCAACACTTTTTGAACCCCACAGCTCTAACTTAAACTCAAGACATACAAAGACGACTGAATATTACCCATGCACTTTGGCATGTATCAGTAGACGCCTTTCCAGTTTTAGAAGATAACATAGTGCCAACTCTCTTCCATTTCACTTTTTTTTTTTTTGCATTTTAAACAGAACAATCAGAAGACTTCTGATTTTTTGTTTTGCTTTTGACCTTTTCTTGTACACATATATGAACGATGATGATAAAGAGAAAAAAACACAAAAGCAGCTACAGAAAACTGGTAATTGATACTTGTTAATATCCCTAAAGGCAGCAGTAATTTGGGTAATACAGATTTCCTAGGGAAGTAATAACAGAAATAACATGATGGCAGGGAAGTCTGTGAAACTGGAATCTCAGGTGAAGTTTGAAATTGGTGGTAAGCAAGCAACAGTCTGGGAGCCAGTGCACATATTTCCCTCCAGTGCTGTAATTTATGATGCACTTAAGAGATACCACAGCATGAAGAACTTTGATGAGAAAACGCTAGCTGCATTTCAGGCTGATGTTTCAGATTGGATACTTGGTGCTTCTAAAATCCTTCTAGGAATTAACTGAATTTTTTCAAACACATGCACTCTCAATCGCATGTGTTTATTACACTCTCAGTGTAATAAATTTGTTTGAAAATCCCATTAATGAATCCTGTCATCACTTCTGCAATAAATCACCTACCAAAAAGGCACTGCACTTTGTGGGAGTAGCTTGCTGCCGGGGTAATAATGATGATGATGATAACAAGAACAAGACAAGAAAACCAAGTTGCACAGCACTGTTCCTGGGTAAAACCGATACCAAGGATAGAGAAATGCTGTCTGCATACTGGGAGGGGGGAGCGGGAGAGGGAGGATCTAATTCTTTCTTAGTGATGAAGTTCTTCATTTCCCTCTCAAGCATTAGGGAAACAGAGCCGTGCCAAAAGCCATGCAGAACTTGTGTGAGTGACATGCAGTTTTTTATTGTATTGTGATAGTGGCATTAGTAAAAAAAACAAATCCCCCAAAAAACCCTAAAATCCCCTCTATGATGCAAATATCTGTGCATCTTTCATATGGCTTTTATATTCCTTCAGCAGCCAGATGGCATGTTCATAATCAATAAAAAAAAAAACGCCAAGGTCGCACAGCAAGTCCAGTTTACGTTGCTACCTACCCGTACTGGTCAGGCTGGTGCATCAAGGGAGCCTGAGTGCTGCCATAGGTGGGGTGCTGTGAAGGAAACATGGGGCATCCGCCAGCCCCAGGCTGGCTGGGATAAGCAGGCGACCTAATGTATGGTGGCCTAAAGCAGAACAAAAGAAGAGCCTCTTTGGATTTGCTCTGTATCACAAATAGGAGTCACTGTCAAGCACATTCCTCCCATTTACAAGTATGGAGGACTTGCAGGATTAGCCAAAAAGCTCTAATGCTTTCTCCATTACCACTGACTTGCAGAAGAGAAAAGTGTTGTGCTGGTAGCCCTGTGGCATCAGAGGGGAGTGACAGGTTTCACTCAACTGCAGTTTATAAATAGTCCTTTTGTCAGTATTTCCAACAGAGATTGGATGAGTCCTTCTACAGGTGCTAGATCATGGGAATGGGCAACATGTGATGAAAAGGCTTTGAAATGGTGCATTTTGCCCAGGCAAGTCTAGAAACCAAAAGCAGACTGACAAAACCAACTTGGGAGGAAGGTGTGAGGTAAGAGTGGCAATCAATTAATCTAGTTTTTGATCAAATACCACACAGTATTCCAAAAGCTATGTTGAATCACAACCAAATACTCTCCACTTACTGCAAATCAAGCTTTCTCTTCTTGTTAAGACCAAACATGCCCTTTTCCTTTCATTACACAATTATAAAGAAAGTGTTTCTACAGTTGCAGAGATTGCCCATTTATTTCTTCTTGCCTGACCTACAAGCTTAGAGCTTAAATCAGACAGACAGAAGCAGACTTTTGTAAATCCTACTAGACACGTCTGCTAAAACAACCAGAACAAGCAAGAGGCTGCTGGTTCACAGACCACTGCAAAAATAGGGTCTATTTTAAGGCACTGTGGTCCTACTTTACAGAACAAGAACATGAAGGACTCTACATTTATCGTTATTATCTTAAAACTTTGCTAGTGTTTATTGCTAGAAGCCATCTGTCTTCCAAAACTGCAAAAGAAAGCAATAGACACGGGGACAATTAGCTTCCTATTTGTTTTTACACTGTGTCATGGAATTGCTCTCGAATGATAAATACCTGTATATGTGCATCTGTGTACGCATATGCATAAATAAATGCACGATGCTTAACATACACACACACACATAAACTTGCTTACCAGAACAGTGGAACCAGCTTTGTGTAATTCTCAAATGTAATGGAACTTCTCTTAACAGAAAAAGATAATAAACACACCAGGAGTTATTTGAGTCCAGTGAAATGTGGAAATTACTTCATCTGAAAAATTTCCCAGAAAATATGATTTCATTGTAAGTACCTACACATCTCAAGAATAACCATGGACAGAAAAACGCATTTGCCAAAATCCACGCTCAGATGGCAGCACGCAGTTATGCTGCTCTGAAGGGGAGACAAGAAGCCACACAGCAGCTCCGGCCTCCACAGCCCTGTCATTTCCCATTTCTCTTACGGGTGCATTGGTGGCAGTTATCTACTCCAGATAACTACAGATTGCTTTTATCCTTCTGCCTTCCCTCTCCAGCTTTTGCCCTTCCTGCACCCCAGCGCAGGAACAGAGCAGTCCCAGAGGACAGAATTGCCTGAGCACTGCCACACTCAGTGCGTGCAGTGAAGATGGGCAACTTTATAAGCCTCCCTACTCCCCAGTGGGGCCAAGCTGCATAGGAAGTTGCTGCCGGCCCTTTCTCTACCACAGATAAAATACATGTAGTCAACTAATGAATTTTAAGCTGTAGAGGGCTTTTTTTGGGCTCCAAATGTCCCCTTAACCCTGTAGGTTTTCCTAAGACTCACAGTGTTAGGAACCAGACTGGAAGAGGCTGCTATCATTTCCACTGTCACAGATGTATTTTTGAGAGGTTTATTCAAAAATACAGTAGCATGCTTCCCTCTTATATTTAAAGAAAACTTTTCTCCCCATGTCACTTCCTCCCAAAGACACAGGCACATTAACAGAACATGTATAAACGCATCTCTGTGCAGCTGCACAGCACGGAAACTTCAGAAACGAGCCAAAATCCAGTCATACTTGCTTTCACCTGGACGCCTACCTGCTCTGAGCGGAGTTTGCAGCAGCTTGCATCACTGCAGCAGCCGCCTCCTGCGCCTTACGGTTCACAGTTGGCATGGGAGGGCCCATGCCAGGGCCTCCCTGCTGAGCCATGCCGGGAGAATTGGGGGTCATGCTGCTCATGTTGCCAGGGAAGGGTCTGCTCTGCATCCCGGCCGAGGGCATCCGTCCCAGCGGCATGGTGCCACACGGCTGGCTGGGCCCCTGGCCGTGCATCTGGCTGTTGGCATTTATCCCCATGCCGGGTCCCGGGCCGCTGTAGCTCGCGTTGGGCACGCCGCTGTATGTCGGTGGTCTGGAATAGTTTCCTGAAGATGACAATAAAAACACAGAGAAAAACGTGAAACTTTTGAGCACGTATTTCATTTTAGGAAGTTAGCGGCTGCAGGCCTTAACATACAGGGTCAACTAATGTGAACCACATGGGACTCCAGTCAGAAAAACCTTTTCACATGCAGAGAGTTGATCGGCGGAGTAACCTGCCCAGAGAGGTTGTACAGTTCCACCTGGAGGTTTTCAAGACCCAGCTGGACAGAGCCCTGAGATCAGCCTGGTTGACTCTCCTCTTCTTTGCATACAAGGTTGGCCTTGACACCTCCTGAGCATCCTTCCAACCTTCCAGCCTAGGAACCTGATGGTCACATACTCTCAAACATTTTCTGTCCATCAGATATCACAGGATAAGAGCAAATACTGAAAAAAAATCTACCTTTAGATGGTTATCAATATGTCTTGTGCAGTAAAGAGATGAGTGATGACTGAGGAACTCAAAAGTCTCTTATTTTTGTGATTTCATGTTTTCATTTTCCATCTTTCCACAATTTCAGCAAAAAGCTGTTCTCACCGGATCCTTGCTCCTAACCCTTTTGTCCATGTCCAGCAGAGAGGCTTTGGCAGTGACCTGTGAGAAGCACTGCAGGGCCTTGAGGAGCATTCCCTCTTCCCTCCTACTCTATCCATGTTCCTTGTAAGCTCGATGCCTGGCTAAGGCAGCAGAAAGTATATTAGTATATTAGTGTGGCCCCCCTCTTCTAGGAAAATTAGTATTAAAAGAGTAAACAATGCAATACTGCAAAGATGTTAATTTAACCAGGTGTCTTACTTAGGATGGCATGAAAACCTGGCTGACCCCCATCTGCATTATCACTGGAACAAACTGCATCGTTCGTGGCAGCTTAACTAATTTCAGTACTGATTTTCTCATCATATTTATAACGGGGGGGGGAAAAAAAGTGTAAAAAAGAAGTGTACTGCGTTCAGTGTTCCAGGAACAAATCCAAACAGCATAAGAAAGCAAAAAAGAAAAAGAATAAAGAAAAAAAAAAGGAAAAACAAAAAGATGTGATAGAGAAGTATTTTAAGGAACATATCACATTACACTCCTTTGGTCATCCATTTTGATTTGTCTTTATTTCCATCTCGATCAAGTTTAGTGAATATGCAACTCATTCCCTCCCTACGGGATGCCACAGAGCAGAATTTCCTGACTCCTCTTAAATATTCCCACGCTTATTTAAAGGCTGCCGCCACTGGAATCTTCCTCTGAATTTGGAAATAAGGCATGTCTCTGCTGCAGGCCTCATGCTACCAGACAGAGGAGATGGTTGTATGCAGCTCCTGTTTATATTTAAAATAAATATATTCATTCATCATTTGAATGCACACATAATTAATTCATACGCTCCTGCTGCGGCACTTTGGCTAATTCTCCCCTCCTCCCTACCCAGTAACTGACTCTGTTACAAGTTCTCTGCAGTGAAAACATGTGTGACCTGTGCTTTCCAAGTAAATGGAACAACATTTCACCCTTGCTTTAGAAACCCACTATCTAGGCATGTTTCTTTTTTTTTTTTTTTCTCAGTATACTGTTTAGCAGAGATGAAAGACTCCGCGTTCAGCTGTATTCTCAATGCACAGTGCCCTGTCATTTCCCCTCTTCCTCGAGCCACAGCTGCTGTCAGCTGCCTATTTTCTGTTCAGTGAGCAATCACTCCTAACGAATATTTTGGTTGCTGAGACCTGTTCAAGCTACACCTCTTTGATCCAACGTATGTGACCACAAACTGAAAGGCTCATTAGTTTCAGATTGCTCTGCTTAGTGTTAAACTTGTAATGCAGAACTCGTGTTGCTCCATTTTTCCAATTGCTTTCTGCAAGAAAAATGTAATGCAGTAAGATGAGTATTTGTACGCTGAAACATAACGCACGGCCCGTTAATGCATTTTATGTACATGCCATAAGCAGGACTGTGTCCACAGTGGAGCAAATTCATCCTTACACTAGCAGCCCTGATATCCATAATCACTGGGAGCTACTGTCAGTCCAATTTACATAAGGCCAATTTGTTTTGTCATTTAGGGGCTACAAACTGCAGTTCAGCAGCAGACTTGGAGGAGCAAACATCAATGGTAAATTCTATGACTGTTTTGATGCTATTTTGAATTGGGACAAAAACAAACTCTTCTTTCATGTTTTGGCTTGTCAAGTGTAAGCACAACACACACAAAAACAGTGGAATCTTCTCCATAAAAATATGTGCTGCAGTTAAAATAAGTTCTCAGTCATTTGTCTCCAGGGATACAAGTCCAAGGGCCGAGGGAAGTGGTATCTTTTCAGAAAGGAAAACAAGTCACAGTGTTTTTTCCATGTTTTTTTTTCCTAAGCATTTCCTCAATACCTCAAGTACTAGCTATTCTTATACCTTTCCCAGACCACAAAAAAGGCAAAATAAAAGCCAAACAAAACACAAGAGGAATTGCCAAGAATGAGGAGTGCAATCTTATTTCCATGTTTCTCTAATAGATTAGTAATTTGTTGGCAGTGGCTTTGACAGAAAACAGATGGATGCAGCATTAAACACAATGAAGGCAGCAGATGCTGGGCCAGCCCCCATCAGCTGGATGTGTCAGGCAGCCAAGTCCAAGGGCCCGCGCTTCTCCAGCGGGCAGGGGCCTGGCAGCAGCGGCTGCACGGCCCCACGGAGCAGCTCCTGCCCTCCCTGGCCCCGGGGCTTCGCACCTCGGCTCCCCCGGGCAGGGAGAATTGCACCCGCGCACGGGGCGGCTCAAATGCATGTGCAAAATCAAAACGATAATCAGAACTGGGAAAGAAAAAAACTAACAAAGATAATGTTTTTTTTTAAAAAAATACTAGCAACCTGCCCAAGACAGATGTTCCTACTTACTGCTAAATCTTTGATCCACTTTGTCCAGGTTTGCTGAACACAGTGCTCTGATATCTTGCCATTTTTAGGCAATGTAAGAAGAGGGAATATTCAGAAGTTTCTGTTACTTTTCCTCCCTGCTTTAGGGAAGGAGGTTAGATTCATCATATTAAAAATAGGATCTCAACTCAAATCAAGCAATTTTAATATTGCTTACTTGTCCACTTTAACATCAAGTTTTCCTTGTACAGATACAGGTTATTTAAAAATAATCCTCTGAAATTATTTTGCCTAAGGGAGCTCTGTAGCTAGGGCTGATATTTAAGCACTAATTCCACAAACTGTTACATATGTGTGACCAGATCCTGAGGTACAGGCTGTCAAGACACTTAAGGGCATCTCATTCCTGATTACCACTTTAATTAAAATCAAGGCTCCTGAAATCAGTGGCAGCTAGATATTAAAGCATTCTTATGATATGAGTTTTAGTCCATTAAAGGTTACACAGCACAGATAATAATTAGTGATAAAGAAAAGGGCATTTCACTAACTTACTGTGAAATCTTTGGATATGGGTTCAAGCACATTCAGCAGTGGTTCCTCTAGTTACACCCAAGCAGAGGAGTTTTACTGCCAAATTCGGTAGGTTAAAGTTATGGCAACAGGATACATTTGGACACCTCTGCAGTAAGTTTTTCTCTACCACAGTCCTGAAACACCCAGCTGACTGCAGTACCTGACTGTTCTCCAGAGGGCATTCAAGGGACACTTTGGCAGCAGTCTCATGCTCTCTGGTCCCCGACTAGAAGTTTATTAGCTCTTGAGCTAGATGTTACTCAAATACAAACCAAAACAACAGCTCCATTCGGTCATACCTTCCATTCTCAGTGTGCTTCTTTTTAATCGTGGGGAGAGGAAAATAGAGGTGTTTATTAAAAATAATGCAGTGCACTGCATGCCCCTGTGTAATACCACAGGCACACAGAAGCTTACCGTGACATCTGGAGCCACAGCCATCCTTTAATTGTGTAGGAAACGGTTCCACAGTGTTGCACTAGGTACCAGCACAGGAACTACTTCCTGAGCAAATAGTTTTTACTCTTATTACAGATCTAAGTGCTATGAAAACACACGAAAGCAAAACAGATCAACCATCAACAAATGATGAACGAGTTTCCTCTGTGAACTAGGAGTTATTTCCTCCAAACCCAAACTTACTGGTGGAGTCTTCACTATGGTAAGCAATTGTACTGCAGAAATAGCCCGACTTCTTGAGCAGTGGCTTTCAGAACTGAGCACACAGTGAAAGACAACTTTTAAAATAAAAGTGTAATATCACAAAATGCTTTGACACGTGTAAAAATACGAGTCCTGTTCAACTCTGGCTACACTTAAAATATTGTGAAGGAAGGCCTGTGTGAACAAAACCTGAAAAACAAATGAGATCCTCAAGAACCATTTTAGTTTAATAATTTAAGAACTCATTTGCAACTCAGGTAATTTTTAATGTATTTGTTATTTTGGCAATAAAAGGCAAATGAGGTTAGCATTACATATTCATTAGTGTTGGCATATGATTGTGCTTTGTAAGGGGGTATGTAAACGAGATGCATTACAGATCACTTTCATTAAAAATGAAAAATACTGTTGAAAAGTTAAAGCTAGATAAACATATGACTTTGAAGTATCAGTCACATTATAGTTAGTCATCAGGGATGACCAAATTCACACCAGCATTTTATCAATTTTATCACACTAGGCTGAAGAAAATGCAGTATTCCCTCCTCTGCTCGTCACCCTTAGAGCTCAGTCTGCAGGGCCTGGCTTTTACAAGGACCAGTGGATGGGATCACCAATCCCCTCTAAAAGCTGGCAGAAGAACATGCTTTACATCCATCACACCGTTCAGCAGACCCTTCTGAAATGTCTTGTTAATGACAATGATGCTCATTTTCTTCCTGCCCCCTCAAGTTCACTTTTTAATAGCCGCTTCTTCCTGACCACGACCCATAAAATCATTACACAGGCACTTTCATCTACAGAGAGAGGAGAAGAACTGCTGAACTCAAGCAAAAAAAGAAAGTAGCATTCGGCATGTTACTTAAATGCATTGATTTAGTACAAAAACCTTTCCATTCAATCAGTGTGGATGGCTAATGTTTTACTGCGCTTGACACCCACTATTCCCATGGTTCGGGATCTCAGCAGCAGCACTACAGCTGCGAGTCACTGTAGCACGTCATAAATCCCCTGGATTTTACCAGTTAAGCTAGTTGCTCTCTGTGCAGAGGAAAATAAGCACTTGGACAGTTTTTTATGGCCACAAAACGCTTTCCAAATAAAAGGAAAGCAGCAGTCAACTGCAGTCAGGTAATTAATCTTTGCACATGGCTATAAGGCTATCCCCATTTTACAGTAAGGAAAGTGAAGCACAGAAATGTATTTACTTGCCTAAGTTGAAAGATGGAGTTAAAAGGCAGAGACAAAATTAGAAGCTAGAAGATTTGGCTTGTAGTCCTTTGCTCAGAGCACTAAAACAAACACGACCCAGGGATGAAATGAAAGGAACATTGCATAGGGCAGTAAGACTCCCTTCAAATGAACAACAGAATTAGCTCTCAGAGTGAGGAGACTAAAATAACTGTGCTTGCTAGCATGGGCACGCCACCGAGCCCTTACAGAATTTCCCACAGCAAGCTACAATCCTTTTTAAGGATTTTAAGTACAAAAGCAATATAGCAGGAAGTGCTGAAATGGACGAGCTTCTCAAAGTGCCTCAGAATAAAATACCGTCCCTTATACATTCTGTGCTTTGACTTGAAGTTCATTAAACCCCTAAAGACGCACACTTTATAAAGCTTATCCATTAAAGCCAAAACAATAGACAAGTTCAAGGTTCCATGCATTGAATGTCTGAGGCAGAAATTGTTTCTTCCGTTTTTGTTTTAATCCTCCTACAATTCTGTCAAACACGTACAAAAAAAAAGCAACTGTCTCAGTCTGAGGGGGCAGTTAAAATTCACAAACCGTATGCATCAGAGCTCAATATTATATTCCCCCAGTAGCCGCTGTATTATTATGCTCGTTAGAAGACTTTAACCCTCACTGCCACTGCACAATTTTGGATTGGCCTTGGGATTCCGTCTCAGAAAAGAAATCCTATTTTGGGATCGCTGCTGTGGCCCTCCCTCCACGCTTGGTCAAGCTCAGCCTTATCGCAGCGCCGACACTCGCCTGGGCTCCCAAACAACAGCCCTGGCAACGCAGCAGCTCCGTCGTCATTTCCGTGCCCAGTTTAGGAACGCTATTTTTATACAGACAAAGATGCTAATTACAGATGAAGCTTCTTCCACAAGGTGCAACTTCAAATTCCAAATGACATCTTTTAAAAAAAGAAATCATATACCTGCCTACCTACACACATATATCTTACGCATATTCTTTACATATATGTATAAAATTATCCTATGGATTAACAGCAAGTATGATGGTTTGTTTTTTTACCTTGTGGTCCATACTGGCTCATCTGAGGCCCATAAGTACCACTTGAATTACTCTGCTGAAAACTACCGATTCCAGGGTGGACTTGGCCTCCAGGTGAAGGGTGTGGTGACATGGACGGTCCACTTTGCTGAGGTCCATACTGTGACATTTGGGGGTTCCTCTGTATGCCTGCCATGAAGCCTGAAGTGAAAAAAAGCACCAAAGCAGAATTTAAATAAAGATCAGTCACCTGAATGTTAAGAAGTCTTTGGCATTAACAAAAAACAAAACAAAGCAAGAAAACTAGTTATTTTCAAAATGGAGTTACTCTGGTAACTGCTATTACTTATATCAAGCAAACTGAAAGAAATGCATCTCCAAGTCAGAAAAGGTGTCTCAATAACCAAAATTTGCATGCCAGGCTCACAACCTTTTATTTTTAAGAGAGTGAAGTCTTCCAGTCTACTTGGCTAGTGGCTGAGTAAACCTGTGTCTTGGCCTATCCTGTAACTTGTTCAGGCACCCATGCCTTTCAGATGCCCGAGACACCGTTTCTGAAAGGTGCCCCTTTTCTTTTTCTCTGCTAATTTCAGAGGACCGTGAGAGGGGAAGTTTGGAGCTGCAAGCTGAAGAACTCCCCTCCCAGCAGGAACAGAGGACCGTGAGTGGGGAGGTTTGGAGCTGCAAGCTGAAGAACTCCCCTCCCCGCAGGAATTCTGCCTCTCCTTACACTAGCAATGGCACCGGAGGAAGGGAAGAACAACTGGGGGGCCAAGGGCAAGTGCACAACTGGAAGCGGCCAAAGGGAAGATTAAAAACAAAAAGAAAAACGAGGCAAAGACAAGTGACGAGGAGAGTGAAAGGAGGAGGGGAAAAAAGGGCAGAAACACAATTCTTCCGAAGTGGCAGAATATCTTCCCAATGGTTAATATCGAACACGACGTGGGACTGAACATTCAGTGCATGACTAATGCAGACAGGTAACACCGTTCCCGGACTTTCTTTTGCCCTCTTTTTTCTTCACTACATACAGATATCAAACCAGCAACCGCAAACAAGGCTGCAGCCTGCTGGGCACTGCGGACAGCAGGCGCTCCCCAGACCACCCTGTGGGAACCGCCGCCCGGAAAAACACCGTGCACGACGTGCAAGCACAAACTTCCGACCACAACACAGCTCTGTGAAGGAGGCAGTCAGCGCCCTGTCAATGAGCTCCACAATGGGGGCAAGGATGGTTTCACAGCCTTTTGTCCTGCAGTTCTGTGTTATAAGCAGTCAGTCCTACCCGCATGCTCAAATGGTGACAACCGCAAGTTGCCTCAGCAAATAATGTTTTTGATCTTTGTGCACACCCTAGACAGCTGATTTGAGCACATCAGAAAGGTAAAATTAGAATTTGAAACCTGGTCTGCAGGAAGTGGAACATGCGCTGGAGCAAGGCAAGCCAAATAAACGATGAGGAAACAAATAGCTTGAATACTGGTAAGTACTGACTGGAAAACTCCAATTTTGCAAAGGAGAGCTCAAATGATCCCTTCCATTTAGCTTTATTTTGAAACAGACCCCTCTATTTTTAAAACAGTTCCACTCTCCACACAAATCTTACCACAAAGCCTATGGTTGGAAGACAGTACTGTAAGTAATTTAAAAAAACAATACAATAGTATGTCTGTATGAAAAACGTGTTCACATTCCAGGCACACACACACACACACACACACACACCCATAGATATCACACTCATGGGATCCATTTAAATGAAAAATTTTGTACTGCTCACACTAAGTTTTTTACTATAAAGATAGTAAACTTACTACTCTGCCTAGTAAGGAAGTAAAGGTTTTCTGTTCACCATGGGCCTCTTAATCTATACGAGATAACTTTCCAAACATTGTGTTAGTGATAAACAGTATTCGGGCCAGTTATCAGCACAGGCAATAGTTTCCGAACACCCCAAGGATGGGTGACTATGGAAGGGCTCTTGTTTGTATCAGCTGCACTGATTTCCAGCACTGGTGCTGGGGAATTGCTGGTTGAAGATCATGATGGAGAAAAAGGACCTAAGTTTTAGTGAGCTCTACTACTCTCAGAAGGGCTCCTGAGGAGACTGCAGGAGTGAAATAAATGTTCCCATTCAGCAGAGCTCTCCTTGAGAAAACTTGTTTCCCTTTTGTGTTGCTGTGGACCTGGCGAGGTGCCTACACATACGGCCATAAATAAAGCCCTGGGCCCCGTGCGGTGCCCTGGCCTGGGGAGCGGGCCCGCTCATGCCCACCACACGGCTAAGCCTTCCCGCTCACTCCAGGCAGTTCCATCCCTGTGTCTGCTGTGCACGGTCCCTTGTGCTGCCTCATCCATGCCTTGAGCTCGGCCGCAGGGAGTGCTGGTACATGCTGGCCAAGGCATGCGACGGGGCACGCTAAAAACCAAGCTGCAGAGTTAAGAGTGGGGCGCCGCTCGAGCTCGTGCTCTGGCCTGAGCTCACCAGCAGAGATGCAGCAAGGAGGTTTGAGGCCTCTGGTCAACACAAAGAGGGGAGCAGGATCTCTAGCAGCTTTTAACATGAGCCACAAGTTGCATCATCGTTCTCAAATGAGTGTGGCTTTGCTGTCTTCTCTCGAGCATGGAAAGGAAGGAATTATGGGGGGAAAGAAAGGAAGCTTAAAATCCAAGACGTACATCCATGCCATATTATCTTCTATTATTATCTGTCAGATAAGTTGAAGCATGGTTTTAAAACAGGATATTATCCAACTTCTTTTCAGAGAACAGAGGAGTCATTTCAGCTCTAAAAGTGATGTGAGAAAGAAGGCAGGAGCAGGTCCTCAATGTGCTCCAGATTCCCTCAGCACAGAGGGGTCTTTTCTGATCTACCTTGCTGAGAGCACAGTGACCGTTCAGAAATCAGTGCAGGAGTCTGAGGTGCTTCAAATGTTTGCAGGAAGCTCAGATGTCTTAGAAACAAAAAAGGGCTTATGGTCAAGATGTTAACTTTCTTGCATTAAAAAGAGAAAAAAAACCATCATTTGTAGAAATCTTATCAGAAATGAAAGGGAGCAGCTGGCATACATTCATTTCTCCTTATTTGCACACACATTCCCTAGTGTTCAACTTCATTTTATAACCGATACAAAAAGAAATAAATTTTCTTTCCAGAAAATTAAATCTAAGATAAAGTTTGCTTTTATAAAGAAAGGAAGTAGAATTACATTAGAACTGCACTGGAGTTAGGTCAGTAGAATGATTGAATAGATGACTACATCTGAGATGTCAACCTGTGTAACAACAGTTTTCTTTTCCTGTTTTGTTCTGCATTAAAAAAAATGCTAGGAAACAGCCATGAGTTTAGTCTTTAAAAACTGCAGTGGCAACGTGCTCATCAGTTAACCAGCTCCCTTTCCTTATGATTAGTGCTAGGTTCAGTTGATGGTTTACTTGCCATCACAACAAGACAGCACTTACCAAGAAAACACTTGAGTGGAATTTGTCAAACTAAGCTATTTCAGAGGCAGCTGAATAATGTGAGGCTGTCAGAAGTATATTATGTTTCATAGTTATTTTTTATACTATATTTCTATCCCTAATTTGGGATTTTATTAAATCCCAATAAATTTTGAAGAGTCATGTTTGCATTTTTAAGTAAAAAATGAAACAGTAGCAATACTATTAACCATGAGTACACTATCATAATAAAATGTACATTCAAACAGAACATACATGCAATGTTTCAAAATGGTCACATAGCAGCAGACTTTCTCATTTTTACCAAAATACAGAGAAAAAAAAATACAAACTGAGTAACATCTTATGATATTTATAATATAAATAATCTCCCTTGAGAAAGGAATGCACAAATCTGAATTTTAAATTGTGCTGTACATCACTAACACATGTAGGTAATAAATATCTCATAACTAATATCATATATAATGGCTTTGAAAAAATGCTTTAAAATCTTATATTCCCTTTATGCTTTCATATACAGAAACCAAATTAACCATAGGAAATTACCAGAGCTTTGTGAATTAATGCACAAAGGTTCCTAAATCACATTTTGCCATTACAATGACCAACACAGGATCTGGTTGTTGAATACTATCTACTCATCACCAAGCAATTTATGAAAGAGCCCTCTGCGTGTGCTGGATGTTGCTATAAAATCTGAAATGGATTCTTTTGATATTTTAAAGTCTTGGCTTCAATATGAAAAGGCTTTTCCAGGAAAGCAGGAGCTCAAACACAAAGGAAGACACTGCCAAGGAATAAGTTACTGCGGATCAGCTGATAGACAGTACCTGACTCTTGGCACACACTTAACCCACACTCAATGAGAGGGCTTTTGATTTGGCCAGGAGTATCTCATCGATTTTCATGAATGAATTAAGCCTGAAAACATATGGAACACTTATTCATTTTAAGCTGAGAAAAAACTCTGGAGTTTAAAGGCATAGCAGATCATCATTAAAGGAGTCCATGAACTACACAACTGATAAATAAAAAATGAGGGCAAATACTACTTGCAGCGGTGCTTTGCAAAAAGAATGTAGGTGGCAGAAAATATCAGGCTATTGCTCTTTTCAGAAAGGTACATTCAGTGAAAGAGCAGGGGATCAAAACAATAGGGGAACTCTTCCGAGCAGAGCACAGGAAAATTCCTCTTGTTCTAAGGCAGAGGCTCAAGAAGGGAGTTAAGACAGGCTCATTACTCTGGAAATCATGGAGTGAGAAAAGCAGAAACAGATTGGATGCATTTGCTAATCAGCAAATAATTAGAGAAAAATAACACAAAATTCTCTGCTCACAAATCAGCTCAAAAAGAATTAAACAAGTATGTGAGAAGAGAATATTTTCCACTAACTATAAATGAAAAAACCTGGGGGGAAATCACAATTTTCCAATGCTTGGTGAGTTAGCAAGGCACTGGCAAACACCCTTGAGGAAGAAGAGCAAATGTTTGCAGAACCCTGACACTCCTTTTGGCAGACGTTCCTTCCTCTAACTACCACCGGGGTTGTATTCAGCATCCCAGGATTTTCAGCAGAAATGCAACAGAACTGAGATGGAGCTAGAAGAGCAGCTCCCAAATGTAGCTTATGCATTCGTAAAATGGCTAGGCCTAAGCAAACAAAAAAGCATACTGTATGTAGTGGAGCTTATAAACTTGGGAAACATGCTAACGTGCAGGATGCTGAGGAAGATCACAGTGAGACTGCAGCCATCAGTGCTCACTTCAGGGGAGGTGACTTAGATATTAAAAACATCAGAACAGTGACAAGATTTTACACCAGTCTAACCAAGGAAGGGCCCTGAAGAAAACAGGGAAGGCTTGGGCCACGTACCAAAATGCAATCCAAGTCAATCATGTGAAACCACATGGGTGACACAAGGACAGCGGCCTCTGGAGTAGGTAGTAGGAAAGATGACGTATTTGTTCTCAGCTCTTCTCCCTTTCCCATAGACAGCCTGTCTACAGTGTGCCCAGCTGGAGGGGTGGTGGTGTAAATGAAATCTACTTCTCTCATACACGGAACATCCAACTTAGCAATACCCTTAGCAAGGGTCATGGCTGCTGAGCATGAGGATGTTAGGTTACACGGAAAATCCGTTCTACAGATGCAAATGTTGTAGAACATTCTGCAGAATTCTCTCTATTCCTCTCCCATTTATCGGTCTGGTAGAAAAATAAATACTAAATAAAACACCTTCTCAAACTGATGGCAAACAGATTTTCATCCATGCTTAGCCCAGCACCGCACCAGTAAAATACACGGGCTCTGGTATGAGCCCATTAGAGGCATCTCAGGCGGCAGTCGTGGCACTGGTAATACTCAGGTCCTCAGTACAGCAGAGCTGTCCATCGTCTTGCTACCCAAAGAACACTTCATGCTGCCGACAGCGAGGCACTCAACTGAAGGGGGCAACTTTAAAGAATGCACTGAGAACACTGACAAAGGAAAAATTAGTCTTATTATTAGTCTAACAAGAAGGCTAATGGCCTTCTTGACAATAAAGCTTTATATCTTTTAAAAGCTGATAGATTTTAAAATCCTCACTTCTTTTGCCAATCACAATCTATTTTACAAACAACTCTGAGGTGCTTCTAAAGGAAAGTTCTTTTTTTGCTATCCCATTAACTGAAAAAATCTGGTTTCTACATAGAGATCTGTCTTCCACCCACATAAAGCCTTGCTGCCTTCTCCAGGCGCATCATGGTGCCATTAAATTATCCTCAGTTTTGGGGCAGAGTCACAGGCAACATGTTTCCCCCTTGGTACCTGGACAGTTTATTTTCACGTTGGTGCCTGCTCATATCTGCAGAACGGCTGCCTCCTTTCCTCACACCCATTCAACAGCGACGCTTCTCTGCCTACGTGGAACAGGAGCTGGGAAAAACATCGCTGCAGCAAAATCCCCACTTCCTGCAAAGAGCACTGGAATATTTCTCCTTTTCACTCAGGGATCAACATACTATTTAAACTAATGGGTTCGTTTTTGTTATTTTTAGAAATATTTTTGTATTATGCTTTAATATTTATCTTACAGTATCTTACTGTTTATTTGTCTTGCTCTTCACGATGCGAATAGCTTTGGGGAAGATAGGAACTAATGACCTAGCTAAGGTTTTAACCCAGACCCCCTAGTGTTTCACCAGCTGTGCTATTAGGTTAACTGGCTGAATCTCTTCTGCTTCTCTCTCTGATATTACAAAACCCTGTCTACGTACGGCATGCAATAATGTTTAAATTTTTCCCACCCCTAAACCTCCCTCAGCTACTGCCTGGCCTGGAAATTCATATAATCTATCACTGATAAATTAGAATCTGGGGAAGGATCAGACAGATTACCCAGATGGTAGCTGAGGAAGACATATCCAACCTTTCCTAATGCAAACCTTGCCTAATGCTCTCTGATGTAAATTTTAAGTGCAGTACTGAGGGCAGAGAGGAGGAAAGACGTATGCAGGGATGTTGATGTACAGAGGCAAAAAAAACCCTTGCTCATCCACTATCTTACCCATAATTTGCTACCATAACATGCCTGGTGCCAGATGCTTTTGCTTTGAGAATCAGGTAACGATGAAATGCAGCATGAAAACAGCCCAGAACTCCCCTCACACACACACAGCGGCCTAAAACAAATCCTGAGCTTCACTGGGGAGTTTGGGCTGCTGGAATTAATCTGAGCAGCAACATGAAAAATCTGAGGAGTCTGTCTGCTTTATACAATCAACATTTGTCCAAGTTTCCCTAATAACATGCATACTTATGAAAATCATGGAGGAGAGCAAAGAAGGAACGGCATTTTTCACCATGCAATGTGCAAGGCCTGGAGGCTTAATGGTCTAAATTTCAGGGTTGAAAATTTTAACCTCCCTGGAGACTCCTGTTCAAAGGTTCCATGGATCAGCTCAGATCTTCCTTTCCGTTATGTAAATATATTGAATACCATAAGATATATATGGATTTTGTGGACAAGACTGAAATACACAGTGTGTCTTTTCTTTTATGTATGTAAAATAAATCATAATTTTTTTTTTATAAATTCAAAATCTGCATGTGATCCTCAGACCCCAAATATCTTCATCTCGGCCATAGTCTACCACAGGTTACCATCCAACTGCCTCTCCCTTCCTTGATTTGCAGCAGTTACCTGACAAATGTTTATTCCACAGCCTTTTAGCATCTTTTGGGATGGAAAGCGCTATCCCAATGTTAGGTATTATTATTATATACATTATTATACAGATCTCTGCTCACTGTCCTATATATGAACTTAAAAAGACATAAAGGATCTTAGATTAGAAGCTCTTTATTTCCAGAAAGGCTTCCAAAGAGGTTCTGTGGGAGCGGGTCTTGGTGGGAAGCTGTCCTCAGGATAGTGATTGTACTCAAGGACATCGACTGTCACTCTGTCAAGCTCTTCATGAATAGCTGCTTGTGGCTTCTTTCAGTCCCTGAGGCCACAGGCAGAGAATTTGGAGGCTGTCTAATGAAGTTGGTAGAAACTTTTCTGTTGAGAAGTCTTTGCACTGGCAACTGTACAGACTCTCTCAGAATAATTCAATTCTAATCCCTAATCTCAAAAAGAGAATCCGCAATTTAGTTAAAAAGAAATGAAATAAAGATTCATTCCAAAGTATAACTAGATTTAACATCAGCAAGAAGGCGGCAATGACCAGCTGCTAGTGTACAAAATTTACTTGGGAGACTCGACTCTCAGTTTTGATTGTATAGATAATGTTATCTGCTTGAAATCCTCCTTCTGCAGCTTCGTCGGGGCCTTACTGCATACAAATAGTGCTCTGCCAGCTCTTTTTTTTTTGCAAACGGTCATTATTACTTTATAGTTAGTGCATCCCAAGACAAATCAGACCTAAAGCCGAGGCTAGCTGATATGTTTGAAATCCAAATAAAATACAGTCTGAAACTAACATCCTGAAATGGCAACTGATTCCTTTAAGAATTAATGTGGTTAGGCAAAGTAACATCATATTAAATATTTTAGAGAAAAGCAACTGCCTTTCTGTAATGCTTGTGAGACAAACTGGTGCAAAACTATTCAGTCCCATGGCTCAAAGTGAAAACCAGTAACCTTTTATCACATCGATCTTGATTACTTACCATAAAATAGACATATTGCATGCTTTTTTTTCTATATTTAGGTACATGAATAGGGCTCTTGGGTGCTATTACAACAAAAATAGCGGAGAAAATAGTTTGCGTAAATTTTAAAAAAAGTTATCGTCAGGCCAACACTATGCTTCAAATTTGAGGAAAATTACATATACTGATGTCCACCTTAAACCCAGAACAGTCAGGGTAAAAACACAGTTGTAAATACTAATGATGACCTCATCCTTTCAAAGGCTGTTGATAAATACCATGCTTTCTAAATTGAGAAGCTAGCATAACTTTCTGAGCCACCAAAGAAGTTCCGTCCAAGCCTCTTTTGCACAGCTTTGCCTTTGCACATAGACAAGCTCTGTATGTTCGCTTAGAAGAAGTGCATCCTGTACATCCGTTAAAAGAAACGCGATGGGAGCCGTGGTTCTTCCACCAGCTTCTCCTGACTGACCCGCCTGGAGAACGCTACGTGCAGAAGAGGCCCTCGAGCCTACCTGCGGCTCTGCGCTCACTGCGGGTCTCAAGCATCTTTCTTTAAGAGCCTGAAACACTTCAGTCTACATCAAGTAAACTTATTACCAAGTCTGATTTAACCTTAAGTGGTGTCGTCGTTAACATGGCAAGCAGAGGAATTTTAATGACGAGAATCATTTTATTCTCTAGCTGCACAGCGCTCTGAATAGATCCAAAATCCCCAAATGAGAGCAAAAATGTAATCGTGGGGAAAAAGTCTTTAAGATCTAAAGGCAAACTGCAGTGTCTTTTTTGTTGCAATAAGAATTCTTTGATCTATTTCCTTTCGTTTTTCCTCTCTTTTTTTTCTAAGAAGAAAATAATTTCAGTGAACAGAATCACTATCATCAGATGTCAGTATTAAGCCATGAATCTGATCAGGAAATTTAGGGGCAAATTCCCAGACTGGTATTCTCTATCTTCCAAATAAGCACAAAGCTTTCTTGTTTGTTAAAAGAAAATATAAGACAGTGAAATCTGTGTGATGGCTGTGTACAAATAATCACACGTACAAAAATGTTAAAGAGGGGAAGAATACCTACATGAAATCTAATGGGCAAATTAGGATATTGTAGTTAGAGAAATTCAGATGCAACTTAGTGTTGTAAGGAAGCACAAAGAGAACATCAAAATGCCTGATCACATCCCATCTGTTACTACCTCTTGCTGGATAACATCTCGCTGCCAAAAAAGCCATTTAAATTTACTACACTGCAGCTACCGTTATATATCACTTCTGTGAAGATCTATTACTAAATAAGAACTAGATTTGGAGATAAAGCTTACAAGCAGTTGTGTCAAATAGATCCAAATTTTGCTTAGTACAACACCTGTATTCTTACAAGCCTGCAGTTTCTTAGTGCCTGTCCTTCTTTGTGATATGTTTTTTAGCAGAGCTTACGACTGTACAAAATCCTCAAAAGCTGGATCATGTAAATGACAGAAAGATATAAAGCTGGAGTGACAAAAATGATTTTTTTAAGGGTAGTGGGAGGGGGGTGCAAGAGCAGAGGAAGGCTACCCCTCCGCAGCCTTGGAGGTGCTTACTGCCAGCGCTTTCCTCGCAGATCTGACGGGCACAGAATGGTGCCACAAAACTGCCTCCAGCAATGGAATACATTTTCCAGCACATCACAGGAGCTGCAGCGCATCACTTCTGCCTGCAATCCATGTCCAAACAGAAAAGTTCTCAGCGGTCCTATTTCAGCATATCTCAAGGACTAATTAAATCCTCATTACTATCTTCTAATTATTCCAGGGCTCTGGGATTTCACTGAGCAAGTCCCCAATGGTGCATTAGATGAAAAGGGTTAAATAACCTGTGTTGATTTTGAGACTCCAGATCTATTTCAGACCTTTAGCATATCATCAGCATTATCATGAATATTTAACTATGCACCGCTGTGAAAATTATAAGGGGAAAACAATTAAAGATTTTTTAAAAATTAATTCTGACCCATATACATTTGCACTAATAAATAAGGCTTCTTTAAGTATCCCCATTATGAGAGTGCTTGCGACAGTAATAACATCATTAACTGTTTCCATTAAGTTCAACGGTTTTCAGGAGGTCCCAATTTACTATTTTAATATAAATAAGAATTAAATTTGACGTGCACACATCCAGCCTGATCAGATGACAAATATTACTTAAAAGAAGGTAAGTTTTGTACGCTTTTCCTGCTTTATGGGAGGAACCATTCATTCCTGCAGGAGTGAAAGGGTCTATTTCAACATTATTGTGACATGCATTTTCCTTTTAGTGATCACATAGGTGAGTATTCACATCCGTGGACAGTCACAAAAGTAAGAGGAGGATATTGTATAAACTAATGGCTAGGGATAGAAGATTTTCACACTGCAGTTCAGGAAGCAGACTTAGGAGGTTAGCTTGGCTATGCCGAATTTATATCTAATCCATACAAATAACTTGGAACACACGGTGTGGTTTGGGCTACTGCATCCTCAAAGTGCAGCTTCCAAAACCCTGATAAGAGTAAGTAGATACCATTAAAAAAATGACTATGTACCTCAGTTATATGCAAAATGGGTATGACAGGCACGGTACCACTGCTTCACTATCTTTGAAGGCTGATGCAAATAGTTTGTTAAAAGCCTTAACTTCAAGAAACAAGAAAATCCCCAAACTGCATTTGGCCAGGGCAAAGAAAACTCTGGAGCAGCCATACGAGAAACAAAGAGCAAAACATGCCCCTCTACCCCTCAAAAGTACAGTAGGTTTCAGGGGCTAGTTCAATAGTCATGGCTCCATTTTTGTGTAAAATCCCCAGGTAATGGCAATTTGCAGGCACTCAGCAGCAGTTAAGTGCATGCACAGGTGAACCTGCAGGCCTACTCCTTATTTCCAAGTATAAGCACTTTCATAGACCTGTGCTATGTGACACAGGTTAGGCACAGAAAAATAACAAATGCTATTTTGTATTGCCTATTTAAAGGCAATAATATATTGATGAAACTGTAGAAGGTTCATTGACTGGATATGTAGCAATTAATTGCTTACTGACTCTGTATTGAGTACAGAAGTGGACTACATACAGTATCTTCCATTTATACTAAGCCAGATCCAAAAGTACCAAGATTTTCAAATTATTTTTATAAAGATAACTATTTTTAAGCTACCATGACACCAAGTATGAAGCAAGCTATATAAAAAGTAGGCTGAAGAGCACAGAAAATCCAGCCCCCTAAGAAACTCCTATTATTGTGCACACGTACATACGTTATCGCCTCCTCCTCCCACCCACAGAATGTACATATAAAAATATGCTCAGTGCTTCATACTGCTCTATATGACAGGGGATGTATAGCCTTAGGCTGGCAAACATGAGAAATCCCAGCTGGGTGCTGAGTAACCATGGAAAGTAGGATAAAATATAATCAAACACTTTCATAATAAAATAAATAAGTGTAAATGTAATGGTTCAGTGTAGCAGTTTAGCATCCAGAAGGACTACAGCTTAGTCCTCACCTGTCAATCAAGCTTCACAATATTTGATAAATAACATTTTCATTCAAGTACAGAGAGAAGAGGATTCTGCTCCAGAAACTATTAGTAGCCTTTTGTTCATTCAGTAATCTCTCCAAACAAGGAAAGAAACGTTATATGAAGCACTATAAAAAGCACTGCCTTATCCTGTGGAGGATGTCTTATTATTTTCTTTTCTCTTTTTTTGTATTTTCTTTTTCCTAGAAAGGATATCAGTAAGCCAAGTGTTTAAAATACTGTAACAGATGCCTGTGGATCAGGTGTCCTCAGCAGCAACGATTTTCTGCTCAGGTTTTTATCAGGGAAAGACAAGCACCTTCCCTTTGAGTTCCTATCACTCCCCCTCCTTCCCCTCTCCAAGTTCAGTGGGAGCCAGTTCAAGCAAGCAAAGGAACCGGCTAACGTAACAGCCCTATTAAAAGGTGAAATTTTCCATTTCAAAGGAGCCTCTAATCAATGGCAGGGCCGAAAGGGAACGCACGCATGTTTATGTGCGCAGAGCACAGGCTTTAGAGGAGCTTTGCGGAACACGATCTGCAAAATCAATATGACCAAGTTAGTTACAAATTTCGTATCTGCTGCATGAAACAAATGGACTTCTTATACAAGCTGGGGCGCAAGGATCATGCATGGAATATCAGAAGCCTCCATTTATAATAAAAACAAAACATTTAGCATATGAATAAGGCAAAATTGCTATAACGTTCCCAAACGCACCTCTTCCAAGAACAAACCCCACAAGTCTCATTGCTGTATTGCAAGAGCCAGGCCAAATACACCAGTAAATTTTTATTTCCTCACTGTTCTTGTTTTATTTTGCAGCTAGAGCAGTTGTGCCTCTTACTTTTGCATATCTCCCTACCTCCTCCAAACACCCACTGGAATTCAGCTTTCTCTAGAGCACCTTAACCTATCCCCCAGGACCTTATGAGGCACATATACTATCAAAATAATCATTACTGGGAAGTGCCTCATTTTGGGCCATGATACAATCGTGTCAGGCAATGAACATGTCTTTCTGAGATGCTTGGCTCTCCCAAATCTCACTCTGATCCACTCCTACCATCTTGTGACATTCTGCCCTACAAAACACGAAAAAGAGAGAGTCATCTTGGGTATTGAGGACACTTTTTTTTTTTTGGTCAGATATGTACATTATTCTAAACAGTTTTAAAGAAGAAAGTAAGTTCCTTTGCTAACAACTGTGTACAAAAATGACCTGAAAAAGAAAAACAAGAAATGAGTCATATAGAATTCTGTGTTTAATGTTCCCATTAATCAGCATTTGAAGAAGAGGTGGCATTCAACACAGAAAAAAATAGCAAAAACTAAGAATCTTTCCCCCTCTCTGTTAAGCCTCTTAGTTCCTTCTGGATGCTATCCCAGAAATTTGTCATTCTGTGAGCTCAACTTGTTTCACTGTGAGAAAACTTCTAGTATTTATGGTATCCCCATATGGTGCTACTTGAAATATTTTTGGTACCAAGACATTTTAGGAGGGGCATTTCATAAATAACTCCATGTTTATCACAGTTATCATGTGTCTGTTTTGAGAACTTGTTGCTGGCACATGTTAACTACTGCATGGACAGGATGCCTAGTTAACAGCAGTTTATCGTGCAGTCATGGAAAAAGGCCATGATAATTATACTTCTTGGGCTAGAGAGGAAGGAGGAAAAAAGGAAAGGTCCTAAACTTTATAAACAGTAACATTAAGAGAAAAAAAAATCTGTTTATTTTGGTGAGTGTTTGCTAGGAAACACCCTCTTAGGTCGGTGCTGTTGCCTGCAAAGTTTCCCCTTGTAAGATTTCCAAAGCTTTCAAATGTTTGACCTAAATAGCTGATTCATTTTAAGGATATTTTTATGTCTGGAATTGTCTAGGGGCCTAGCTGTCGTGTCCATGCAAAGACATCAGACACAAGGGAGTTTTGATAACAGTGGTAAAACTGCAGTGGCCATAGGTAGTACTTCTTCTACAGTACTGTCTGCAGATCTTGAACTCTGAGCTGGACAAGAAAAAAATAATTTTCTAGGATATGATTCAAATTTGTACAGCAAACTGCTTTTATAATTTGGGTAGTCACTGTAAGAGAGTAGTCAGTTTTAAGAGAGCCCTTATTTCCAATTATATTTTGGTAAAACCGGCTATTCAATTACACTTTCCCCAGAAAAGGAAACCCCCAGAGCCTTTTACAACACAAATTGTCATTATTTTCCCTGAGAGAAGAAAAGAAATAGCAGGAAATCTCACACTGCTAATGTGCAACTTAAAATGAAGGCTGCATTTGGCACCGACTAAAAAAGGCCCAACACCTAACAAACCTCGATCCTGTGGCATTGGTGACTGGCTCAAAGCAGGGTGGGAGCTGGATTCTGACTGGCTGCCAGGAGGCTGCGGTGGCATCTGACTGCCTGTAACACATAGAGAAAAAAGGGAAAACAGACTTGCTTTTAACATTGCAACGTTCCAAACCAAGCCTTGCTGCATTTCTGAACCACTTAACATCAAAGGAAGTACCAGCTGTATAAGTTAGAGCTCAACAGGTCTAGCTTTTCACAGGTTCTCTTTTTTTTTCTTTTTTTCCCTTTTTTGAAACCCACGGAGGAAGCATGCATAAACATATTTAGCAACAGGCATGGCGAAATGTTCAATTTCGTATTGAGCGAGTTCCCAACCTCACCGACATGATCCAATTTATAGCTGCAAATCTCCTGACACATATTTCTGTTAGAGAGTTTAACAAAATCCAAGTCTGCTGAACAATAGGGCTCATCCTGCCGAGCCTGAACTGGCCTCCAGCCAGGCAGACATGGACTGCTGCCAACTATATTACCAATGAAAAAATTCAGTCAATACAAAAATGACTAACAACAATGGCTTAAAAATATTTCAATGAATCAGTGGTTTAATGTTATTTGAATGTCCATGTAGAATATAGGCATAAAGAATAATATGTAGGTAAAGAATAATATGTGGTAAGTGAGGCATGTACGGAAGAGATCAGAGAGAGAAGGGGTACCTTCTTATCCAAATACAGGCAAAGGGAATATATTTCTTTATTAAAACAGTCATCCAGAGTAGACAGCCCCACTTTTATGGCTTTGTTCAGAAGACACCCACGCATTTTATGCATCCAAAAAAAGAGAAGAGCACAGAAAATGCTATCTCTGAGGCTCATGGCACTAAACCTTCCCTTTTACTATTACTAGTAAAGCAGGTGCTCGTCGCACTGATGAAAGAGGCCAGAAAGTCACTCCGTGCACTGCCCAGGATGGCGAAATGGCTCCCACAAGACCGAGATGTCTCCCGGGACTTCTGCTTGCTGCTGCGTTTGAGATACGTCTGCTTGTGACAGACGAAGCAGCTTGAAGACCACCTCAGGTTAGGCAGAAAATATATATTTTAGGAATTTAGACACTGTAGTGACAAGCACGGTATAAATAGCAGCAGACAGATTTATGTCCCTTATCCTCAGAAACTGCTCAGATTGTTTTCCATTTAAAAGAAATGGAAAGAATAAAAACACATGAAATAGATTTGTGCCTGCTGAGAATCATTTCCTCTTGCTTAGCTGCCACCCCTTTTTAATGGTTCAAGCTAAAACCCTGTGGTTATTTCTGGAGCTACAAGTACAGCCCAGGAGAGCCAGTAGGGGTTGCTCTTTCTTCAGAGCTGGTAAGCGCCCAAAGGCAACAACAACACCCTGAGGAGCAAAAAACAACCCGCCTCCTCGGCCTGTACCCCCGTGGGCGACCCCCCTGCACGCCGAATGTAACCAAAAAAGAGGTTATGGAAATAGCACCCGCAAAATGTAAAGCACAGTGCCTGACCGGTTGTTTGGCTGAGGCATTTATGCGCAAGAAGATGTGGTGCTCAACAGGGCCGCGAGCGTGTGGCTGTGACACACGCGTCCTGCGTCCCAGACGGGTGAGAGGCGGCGTTTCTCCTCCAAAAGCTGAGGCACCGCTCGGCGCCAGAGGCTCTGGGAGCCCGTGGAGGACCGTTGGGCTGTGACCCACGCAGGACCGTTGGGCGGTGGCCCCCACAGGCCCTCAGGGATGTGGCAGTGACAGGCAGGGCGCCTTATGTTTTGGTGTCAGGCAAGATGGGGCTGGAGCACAGCCGGTATCAACACTGCAACGAACGCTTCTGCAGTGCACTGGGCCTCTCTTGGGGAGACGTTAATATGGCATGGGAGATCTATGCTAGGCACCACATTTTGAATGTGCTTACACACAAATAACTATTTGCACATGATAACGGCTTCGACTTTCTGGCAGAAGCTTTATCCTGCACATGCAGATGTGCAAGTGCAGGCAGGAAAAGTTAAAACTCTACAACTGTAAAGCCACGGGGTGGTACAAACAAATCACCTTCATCGTCATCCATAGGGAAGATGAACGATACAAAACGTTTTTGAAAATTCACTGAAATCCTCAGCCTCTGTAAAAATTTACAGTGGCTTATTAAGTTTAGTTTAAGTTTAGTTTCGACTTTTTCTCCTTTATTAAAAGCAATTTTAAGAACAACAACTACCTATTTTTTCCATTTCACAAAAGAAAACAGCTCTGTAGATGAGCAGACCACCACTGAGCGTATTCAGACAAGTCCCTAACTCACAGCACAGCACCCCTTCTGCTGATTATTGCTAGCAGCTGCATGTTATGCAGGCACTGGACATACAAGGCATTGCACAAAAATACCTTGAGTTGTCATTTTATACTTTAAAGGCGTGTGAAAGCTAAAAGAGTTAAAAGAGTTACAAAGCTTACAAGACTCGAACTGGGCACCTAACATCTCTTGATGGGGAAATGATGACAGTATTTCTACAGGCCTTTGAAGAGTCTGTCCTTCACACTTTTTAGGCATCTTTGTCATCTTAAAGACCATTCATTTCTCTCCTTTAAATAATATGAATCCTCCTCTCTTAAAATAAGTTCTTTAGTTGTTAACCATTTTTGATAATACGTTATTTTTGTATGTCAGTATGGAAGGAAATTTTCCATGAAGGCATTCTGCCTCTGAGTTTTTTAAACATGATTTTTATAGATATTTTGGAGCAAAAGTAAGCTCCTCTCCTCTCCTTTCCTCTCGACTCCTTTGATCCAGTGATACACAAATAGGAGTTTAGGTATGAGGACCTTTTGCCATTCTTTACATAATACTGTGGTGAGATATTACATCTACCAACACTTATGCATAGTGAACACCATGGATATTTCACAATGTTTTAATTATGCAAAATCACAAATAGCATAATGTGTGTTAAAAGGACAGATGCTGCCATACTACTTCTCTTACCTAGATTTAACAGAGGAACAAGAAATACCATTCTAATCAGGAATATTATACAGGCTAGTGTGAAAAGCAAAGCACAAAATTATTGTAAGGAGTGTGCGGTGGGTATAGACACAGTAAATTATATTAAAATTCATATAGGTATCTTCTAATATTTGTTAAAAACTACCAAACCTTTCTGTTAAATGTTTTTTAGAAAAAAAGTGAAGTCAGTTGAAGAAGTGAAAGAACTTCACACAATTTTAAGATGGTTTTCTATGTTTTAATTATGGTAGAAATGCTTTTTAAACGTTACACATGCAACTTCAAAGATTTATGCTTAAAATGGAAGAGTCTGCACTGCTTCTTGGGGAAAGGTGGATTGAACAGAGTTGGCACATGCCTTTTGCATTGAAAAGGTGCTAAATGGTGATTGCATTATTACTATAACTAAGAAATCTGCAGTTGAAGTGTAAAAAGTAAATTCCTTAGAGCCAAC
>NW_010586207.1:193859-211133 GCF_000705375.1 Tinamus guttatus | reverse complement strand
GGCTCCGCTCGTGCCCCGCGGGCCGCAGCACTCGCGCAAGGACGGGCAAGGATGGGCTGTTGTGCCGGGGCAAGGCGAGCGCCGCTGGACACCCCTCCGGCTGCTCAAGCCACGCTCCAGGGACATGCTGCGTTGCAGAATGGTGTCCAAGCCATGTGGGGCTGGCCCTGGATTTCCATAGTGCCTCTTCAAACAAATGTGTCGTTCTCCAAAGAGGCAGGTTTCTCTCATGTGGATGACTATCGCTCTCAATCCACATAAAAGCATCAAAAGGTAAAATCTCTTCTGCTTATCAAGAAAGTAAATAATTCTCAGACTGTTAATCCTTAAAATTTACACGCCATGTCCTTTTCTGTGTTTGTATTACCTTCACCATGTCAAGGGCTGGGTTGAGAGTTAAGATACACAGATGTCACCACAGCTTAAGTGCTAAATCAGTGTAAGATCTGCTTGAAAAAACGCAGTAGTAAGTTAGGGTGTCCTACCAAACCCCAGCGCTATTTTTCTTTTGCACATATACAACAGCACAAACATCTTAATTCACAGTTTTAAGTTACCTGCTTGACATGACATTACATTTCATTCAAAGCACAGATGATGCTGACAGGCTGAGGCTGCTATTCAACGTTTTGTTTCATCTTCATTATTCAACGTGTGGTCCCGAGGTATTACTTACGGGACTCCATCCAAATGTCACCCTCGCTACAGAATAATTCATTATATTATAGGCTTTTCTAAAGGACTAAGTGGCTGCAACTGGGGTCTGCCAAATGAGAGATCCAAGTTTTATTCCCAGGTTGTATAGCCTCTGAATAAGCTATGAAGATTTTTAACAAATATCGAGGTCTGTAAAGCGGAAGAATTGTCGGTCCTGCCTAAACTGACAGTGGGTTGAGCGTCAAGTTGCAGGGAAGCAAATAACGCCCAGGGCCACAGCCGGGAAGGGAAGGGAAGGGAAGGGAAGGGAAGGGGATGCAGCAGCAGCCCTGGGAGCTCCCAAGCCTCTGTCCCAACTCCAGGTCACCTCTGCAGCAAAGCTCCACAGCAGCACACAGATTTAGTTTTTTCCCAGAGATTTTTGGCAACCAGCCTAAAGCAAGCTGTCGATGGAAATCTTCCAAAGGCTGCAACTCATCCAAATATGAATGGATTTTCACTGGGCCACAGAAATCACCTGCCTGCCTGAGAGCTCTGCCTTTCCGACAAATTTCCAAATCCCACCGCAATGGGAAGGCACTAGAGCTCCTCAAAATTAAGGACGAACCATTTATTTATTTATATAACTGGCGGCATGAGTCAGTCTAAATCTAGGGATCACTGCTTCTCTATCCTCAATAACGTCCATCCCGGATCTGAAATTTGACTTTACAGTTATGAGAAGTTTCATTTTAGGGGATCAATTTCTTTCTGCTTTCACCTCTGCCTAACTCCATGTTCATTTAATGCATTATTTCCATTAAACTCCAGAGAGCTCAGAGCACATGATGTTTCTGCTGGAGGCCAATCCAGAATCATGCAGCCCAGGATAGCAACCAGCTAAACCTCCTCTAATCCCTGCATTCAGAAATTGTGGCTCGCAGAGTGTGGAATGCAGGGGCTGAATAGCGCAGGCAAGCTCATATTTCTCTCACCAGGCCAAATTAATAAAAACAAAGCCCGATTTCTCCTTCTCATTTTCCTACTTTGCCTCCTCCCCAATATTTCTCCCCTTTCAAACATTATTTTTCGTTGTTTTAGAAGCTTAATATTTGGCTGCCTTCTGAAGAAACGGGCACAGTGACAGATGAAAGACTGTATTCATCGTATAATTCAGAATAGGAAAAAAATCGACTGCTGTGCATTTAAGATTCTAACAACCTTGCAATTTTGTATAGTCGTTTTCCCCAACCCGTTCTTTTGAAGAAATCTGCTTTTATTCTGCTAATAACTAACCACAGTTGCAGCAGCATGGATCCGATTAGCAGTTCTTACGGCACAAAGGAGAAGGGTGGGGGGGAGGCTCTGAACAGGGCTGCCAATTTGTCCACCTGGGTCCCCAGGAGAAAGATTAGATGAGGCGCTTGCTCCTTTTTTTCCACTCGCTCGCTGCTGCATACTAGACAGACCTCTTCAAAGCTCAGCCACTGACTTCGTTTTCTTCTTTTTTTTCTTTCCTTTTTTTTTTTTTTTAAAGTCTGATTTAACCGCCCCTCCGTATGTTTTGCACTTGGTGTCACTGCCTCCATCCAAAGGGACTCTGTAAATTGGGATTATGGGGGCTTCAGAGAGGTGGAAGCTGCAGTGTGTCCAATGTGGTCTCTCACACATCCACTGTGCCTTAGACTTGCTTTTAGATTTCATAAATTGTATTTTCTTAAATTTGTGTAAACCATTACAAAAAAAAAAAATCAAAAAAAACCAAGAACTTTTGTATTGCAGTGAATGATCTAAATCCTTCAGCCACACTGCATTTTTCACTCTGTCCTGTTAGGCCTTTCATAAAGATAATAGTTTTGCTTATACTTAGAAAGAACTAAAAGATTGTGAAGGCTGCATGATTTAGTCGTTCATAATTACTTGGGACGTGACATTACATGTTTGTTAATGGAAAAAGCATATGCTTCAACTAGAGAAGGAACATTCTCAATTTCTTTACAAAATGTCAATTAATCAGAACAGGAAGTTTTAATTGATGCAAGTGTTAAATATCTAAATGCTCTTAACAAAGGACAGGGTAGTATTTCCTCTTTGTATTTTGCTCTTTTCTTTCCAGAAATTAAAACTGCACTATTACAAACCTGAAACTTAAAACTTAAGAATTCAATTTAGGAACTTAATCCGAGTTTCAAAAGAAAGGATTTTCCATTGTTTGTCCTCATTCTCTAGAAATGCATTTATAACTATGAGGAGAGATTTTCTTTAACCTGTTCTTCATTTTATCTATGGTTCCTAAGAGCCTGAGATGCGCACAACAAATATAGTAGGCATACACTTCTAGCATTTGTCACCTAATAAAAACCTTAATTCCCAATTTTGACATAGCAAAAGCCATATATCAACATTCATTTATAACATTTCCAGTGTGAAAACATGCAAAATACCAAAGCAAGGGTAAATATGAAATAAATTTGCTGTTTCTCATCCATATTTCTTTTTCCTTGATTCAGCTACACATAAGAACTGTTAAGAATTAGGATTCATCATTGAACGGCATTAACTCAAAAGACCAGCACTAATGTAGTTTCATTCTTCCCTACTCCTCCCGACTATCTCAAGTTCAGGCAAGTAAGTGGAAATTTGAGCCGTGCTGATATGTAGCAATGAAGTATTTTGCGAATCCTACCTGCTACTTCTTGTATTACTCCAACTCTTTGGCTTCCATTGCCTGTGATTAATAGGCATGTTATAGTAAAATACATGTACTTTCATTAATCCTATCTTCAAAAGAATAAACACTTTGAGACAATCTGTGGTGTTTCTTACTCTATCATAACGCATATTACACAGCCAGTACTCAGCAGCTTTCAGGGAAGCGATGAGAAAATAGCAAGCTGACTGTATAAAGGATAAAAAGCACCTAGAGGCAAACCAGGTTCCAGAAACACTTGGTGGGTCTGATCTTCCTTAAGACAAGATCTATCATGCCATATTTAATCTTGCCCAACAATGATAAGCTCAAAACACTAGTGCAGAAGCTGAGCAATTCTTCATGTATTTTTAATCAATGTAGAACTTTCATCAATTTAGTACCCTCTGCAAGGTCACATCCACAACATGCCGCCGTCTGCCTTTAATGTAGTTTGCAAATACGAACTTCTGTGTCACTTTCTGTTTGGAAGGAGGAGTATCAACATTAGCAACCCCTGGTTATATCATTTATAAACATGCAGATGTGGATTATTAAAGATTAATGCATTTTTGGATTGGTGTCGGCATTCCGTTTGTCTCATGCCGAAACCAATTCTGTTCTTCATTAGTCAACGACAACCCACATCACCCTGTTGTGGAAGAAAAATCAAAGGTGCAAGTGTGAATTGAGAATAAGTGATGAAACTGATTACGAAGAAACTTAACGGCTGTAATCAATCAACACATCACAATAATTTGAGCCCACTGTTATCTGGAGATGAGAAGCAAACAGAAAAAGCTCAGAGTTGTTCTTTCTAAAAATCCCCTTTGCACTTTGAGTTCCATATCTACCTATGGAGTGATGCTGTCAAAGGGCTCTTTCAATCTTTCAAGTCACAGTTCAGCCTGCATAAATTTTGTCACAAGAAGGATAGGGAATATACTGCTTTACATTAATTAAAAAAAAAGATTAGCTGGATGTAGTGGAAATGTTCTGGGGCTAAATGTCCATTTTCTAGCTGGCCTAAATTCAAGACTTTCATGCATTTGCTTAGGTTGCTTCCCCAAAGAAGGGAAATATTTGTCGTCACTTCTGACACTAACTGCGAAGCATCAGGACCACTTAAAAAACTTCTAATAGCAGTGATGCACAGTCTACAGAAAAACTGAGAACTGCAGCAGCTCACCCTATCACAGAAAAACAATTCACTTAATACACTTAGGCTATATTTTATCTAGGTGTAACAACTGTCTGTCACACAAAGCCATATGGATGGAAATGTGAGAGACTTTTCCCAGTCACTCATCAATCACTGCTTAATATTGCAAAGGATGAGGGAGTGACACAAACCTTTTAATTTATGACAATATCCAAATGAGCATTCTGTTTGTCAACACACAGAAGGAAGGAAGGAGAACCCGGGTTTACCTAGCCCAACAGCAATACGACAGAATAAAGATACATAACTTACAAAACAATGCGCTAGATTATATTTCTTGCTAAAAACATAAGTGGGTTAAGCAAGAAAGCTGGAAAGAAATGTAAAGGTTAATGACTGGCTGTCAACAATAATTGTCCAGTGCTGGCTTTAAGTGTAAAATAAACATCTAAAACTAATATATTTGTTAGATCCCGGTGGATGTAATAAGTTTTTTGAATCTTCTTGTGTGAACCAGAGCACAAGGATAATTATGCAAAGTTTTTAACTGGATTTCAACAGCCTCCTAACTCTGGGTGGATTTATAGCAGCTACTAGGGAGCCACAGATTTTCATCAAGCAGCTGCCATGTGGGTGCTGCTCGGGCCTGCAATGGAGCAGTTGCCCAGCTGAGCTAATCATTTGGCAACTGCTTTGATGGCAAAAGCAGGCCTGACACAAATCCATGGAGGCAGACAAGGTTGGGATGCCCTACAGTCATGGGGATGTGTGCTATGGATTTGGCCTTTGGGAGAGGTTTACTTCAAGAGTTTGTAGGGTGCAGGATGTAGGGCTCTGTGCTGTGCTGCCTGGACCCTGCAGGATGTTCAACTGATGAGGGAAAGGTCTTCATCACTGTCTTACGCAGCAATTCAAAAACAAAACAAAACAAAACAGAACTGACCATATGATATAAATGAAGGTATTAAGTATAGCAAGAACTTCCCCCTTCCTTCGCCACACCAAAAAGAAAAGAAAAGAAAAGAAAACAAAACAAAAAACCCCAACAACCCAGGACATGTTAATTTTGGTGATCCTTCTGGTTTGTTTTTTTCCTGACTGAAGTTTAACTTAGCGATGATAAAAAAAGACTGGGCTGATGATTCTGGAAGATGAAGCCCTCTGTTCCTTGGAAAACGCAATGGGAATTTTGATGACATTGGTCTGGTCTCCTTTCCTGTACTTGTTCGGAAAGACCACATACAGAGAGGAAACCTCCCGCATCTTTCTGGCAGGATTGCAAGCAAGGTAACAGTTTTGGTACTGCCTCATGCGATACAGCCTCTTCTCAAGGAACCAGACTGAGACTAGTCACTGATTTCATTTGTACTTCAGACAAGAGCTGATTAATCAGCCACGAGCTGGGTTGATTTTTAACGGGTAGCACAGGTCAGATGCTCTCTATCCTAGAATCTGGGACTTAAGCCACGTGCCTACAAATTGCCTATCTTTACTCATCTTCTAAAAAGAAAAAAAAAACTCTAAATGTTGTTCAAACTTTTCAAAAGAAAGTGTTTAAAGCCATGCTATATGCAACGCTCAAGTATTTCATTTGTAAGCACTCTAGATTTACAAAACTGCTGAATAGATGTTTTGTGTACCAGTAGTCATTAAGAACATAGCTACGTCAATGGCATTTTGTGTTTTGTTTTTTCTGGTCTGGTTGCCAATAAACAGCATGCATCTTCCTTGCAACAAGCTGTTGCAAGATTTTTGCCTCCAGAGAAGCCAAGGGAGAAATATTGATAGATGTGCTAAAATAATCTCTCTAGACATGAGGACTGTGTCCATTTCACAAGGAAATAATTCCCTTCCTTGTTTTGAAATGGCATTTTAAGAGGTTTGTAAAACCTGAGCAAAGCATATAGTTTTACAAATTCCTTCTCATGCGGTAGCCTTCCTTCTCTCAAATAATATTTGAAAAGAGTCAATACTGTAACATACCAACAGTGGTGGTTAGTGGAGCAAGCATATGGAATAGCTCAATAGCGAGCAAAAGTGTTTTCCAAATTCTTGTTTAAAACAAGATCTGTCCAACCAGCTTGTCTTATTGCAGCAATTTCTGGAAACAGTTCTCCTTTTATAAGGCATGAAAGAAACCATCACTCCTATTCCAATTTTTACATTAAAATCTCCTTTCAGACTATGATGGAATAAGTGTTACTCATTTCCTTCTTATCACACTGTTTAAATCACTCTGCTCTATCCACGCATTGCTTATCATGCATACCAAAGCAAGACCTCCTATCACAGCCCTCTCTGGGCATCTCATTCCTCTTTTGCTCCTTTATGCCTCGAATGATCTATGTAATTCTACCAGGTTCAGGAATTTAAGCTAGCTAGCAGATCAATATATGAATGGAAGACCTCCAAGTTTGCAGAAAGCAGAGTGGATCGGCATGTGCAACACACCCGTTGCCTTGTATAATTACCATACTAAAGACTTTTGCAGGTGGGATACTTTTTTCCCCGCTTTTTAATAAACCGAAGAGGGTGCTGACTGTCTGTCAGCATAAATTGAGATGACGAGCAATAGCACTCTTCAGTGAGAATATCCACACATGGAATTCTTCCTGAAAACGTTAACTCGGGCTGTAATCAAGGTCCTTGGTGAAGGGAGACATCAACATAATTGTAATGACAAGAACTGTGAAGCAGTGACGCTTAAAACTGGGAAAATAAGCTTGTTTGTTCAGAAAATAAAAGCAACATGGATGAAAAACACAACTCAAAATACTGGTCTGTGTGAAAATATACTCTTACGTATTTCTAAGCACAGCATTTGCCAGTCATTACTAGTATAGCATAATGCTGTCTTCTATCCACCCAAAAATTGCTGCAGAGGTTTAAAAATAATGTAATCTATTAACTCATATAAAATCTGCTCACCCATCACAGGTTAAGGGATTCCTGGCCTATCAGCAATCTTCCATCAAACTCTTAATGCTAAAAATTTTTGCTGCTTACACCGCAAGGGAGAAAGAGCTGACAAAAGCCTTTGGCCAGTGAGATAAAACCTGGGGGTGGGGGAGAGTTGAGCTTATTTACATTTTTGCTTTGTTAGTAAACTGCAAGCAGAATGGTTGGAGCAGGAGGGAAAGAAAAAAGAGTGAAATTACCATCCCCTAAATCTTCTGGCAACAGCAGCGCGTTCTGATGTTGTGCTGTGTCAGCTTCTGCAAACGGTTCGGGGTTGAACTAGGCGCAGTTCAAGACCTGGAGCAGCGCAGGGCGTCACCTCTCCTGCTTTGGCAGGACGTGCACCCTTGTTGTGAAGGTGGCTACAAAATAAGGGGATTGGGATTTCTGGCAAAGCAGAATAAGGACCTGCTTCATAGGAAATTACAACAGCATTTGGCATCCCTAAAGCCATGTGGAGAAGTGCACGATTCCAGTACTGCAATGGAAGTGCATCCGAAAGCGAGGTGATGCCGTTTTGAGAGAAGAAAAATGTCTTTTTGCAGAGAACACAACAAAGTGGTTTCTTCGGCTCTTTGGGGTTAGTCGCCGTGCTATATCCCAGTAATGCCAAGTGAGACGAGGACGGCACGCAAGTGCCACTTACCACGAGACACATCTGTGCAGCACGCCAGGGCGCCCGGGAAGGAAGGGCCCACGGAGCGACGGAGGTGCCGCTGCCAGCGCTGCCTGTGCACGGAGCTCCCGACGGTGACAGGGCGCAAGATGGGACAGCAGGTTTGTGGTGGGCTGGGGAAGCGGCTTAAACAGGCGGCGCAAGAGAAATCAGCCATTTGGGAGGCTTCATAGGGGGCTGCTTGTTTGTCTGCCCTTTTGATGCTAAATTAGTTGTCAATTTTGTTGCAGGGAAGGAGGCAGCAGGAAAAAGGACGCTTCTCTTCCAGTAAACCCTGGGAAAGCGACACCTTTATTTTAACGGCCTTCCCACCAAGCACCCCCTGCAACATTTTGGCTTTGCCTACTCGCAGCTATCAGCAACACAACAGCTGCTCATTTTACAATGACTTGCTGGAGAGAGAATGATTGAAAGAGCCAATCTATGTCACACGGAGAAGCTGTGGCACAACATCGCGGGAGGTAATAGGAGAGGAATGAGGTCAGAGCAAACAAGGGTAGGGTGAGAAAAGAGAGGAAAATAGCAGCGAACAAAATTAGCGGAGGAGAGAAGCCACACTGCAGAACGCCTGCTTAAAAACTGCTGCAATCTGAACGCTGCAAACAGCCACAGAAAGGCAAAAATGCTCCATGTGACTTTTTTTTCCAACGTTTCGTGACTGTAACAGAGGAAGTAAAGCTGTTGGACTGCTAGCAAGGAATGAGAGCAGTGGGAATAGCCGGTGGGCTGGAAAGGGAGACTGGCCGAGCTCACCGAGCCCGAAAACCCAGAGGCTGCAGCTCTGCCCCTGCTCCGCGCGCAGCCCCGGGCAGGCTCCGGGGAACGCCGCCTCGGGAAGGGGCACCAGCACAGAGCTCTGCACGAGTGAAACGAGCACCTGGCTCTGCTGAAGGGATGCAGCGACCTTGAGCCAGAGAGCTTCCCCGCCGCCCGCCCTGCTTTTACCCCAAAGGTGTCATCAACCGGGTTGATAAAAATTACTTCTCCCTGCAAACTGGCCTGTTTATATCCTTATCCATCATGGTTACAGGAGAGCTATTTTCACACAACACCATTCATACCCTACTCAGCAAGCAGGCTGCTAAAATACCAATCAATTTATTTGCCTGAATATGACTGCTTAGAGATATTCAAAACTGAATCACGCCAAGGGGTCTCCGGAAAGTCAGAATTTCAATAGAGAAACAGCTTTTAAAGCCATTATCTTTGGTCCCCATTAAAAACGGCAAGAATTTGTTGTCTGTGGGAAAGCAGGACGCTTTCCCACTTAGGGTTGTCTAACTACACACAAGGAGAGGAAAGGGCTCCCCTGCGCGGCGTCGGGATGCCCAGTGGCTCCCTGGCCTCCCTGCTCCGGCCGCGTTCAGCGTGCGGCCTCCGCGCGCACCCGCTCGCGGCCCTGCGCTGGCGCAGGGGAAACTCCCTGTGCAAACAGGCGCCTGCGTTTCGCACGCACCCCCTCGCACCCAGGACCAAAAATCACTCGCTGTATTTTAACTTGCATTTGGTTTGCAGCGTACCTAATGAAAAGGCAGCGCTGGTTTTTTATTGTTGCTTTTAAGTGAGCTCTGTGGTGGTTTTTCTGTGGTTCTGTCAGCAACTGAAGCTACTCTTGGGGTGGGGTAGCCTAGTACTCGCCTACTATTAGCAGGTCTCCTAGTATTCCAAGTGTGAGAAAATAATCTAAAAATTGAGCATCTGAAAGGAAATAAATTCATCGAAACATCAAATATAGGATAGTACCACCTAACCCCTTGGCCTGCATCTGACATGGGAATATGGACAAGACAAGGATGTAACTAGAATTAACAGATGCCTTTTTTTTTTCTTCTGGGTAACATTAAAACAGATTTCTGAACATATGTGAATGATCTTGTGTTATATTCTGTGCAACACAGGAGAGGGAGTGGCAGAGAGGCCACTGCCTTTCAATCATGGGGCTGGGCTCCTAGAAACCTGCTGATTTTTGCAAGTATTAAAAATATTTCTTAAGAAATTTTACACTCATGTTCCACATTGCGTTTTCACAATACAGGGTTAGAAAATCCCTGCTTCATTCTATGGATCTTAAACCATCATACTGCTCAAACAACCAAAGACAACAAAAGTACAGGACTCTCTAAGTAATTTATCTATATACATGTGTATATATATAAGTGTGTGTGTGTGTGACATAAAGATGATACATGAACTGAAGAGAAAACTTAAAGAGCAAGTATTTCAACTGGCCCATGATAAAGATACTTATCAAGCGTAAGTGTTGAAGTGCAGCATTTTGAGAGCTCTGAAGGCTTAGCATGGTTCAGATGGAATTTATCACTGCTTTAAGTATGCATTTTGACAGCAAAAGTCCCTGAAAAATGCAGGTTTCTCACAAAATGAGTGCTTTCTAAGTACAGAAGTATTTTTTTCTTAATTTTTGCAATTCTACACCTGTCTAGTCTTTTAGCTCTATTTAATTTTTCTGAAACGAGCTTACCTGGAATACTTGCTGGAGAAATGGGACCAGATCTTGACTGGTTGCTTCCAACAGGCGAGCCGACGGGGGAAGGCGACGGACCTCCCGGGATGCCGGAGAGATGCGGAGAGGCGTGAGGGGAGAACGGCGACTGTGCAGGGTTGCTCTGCTCCCCTTGGCTGCTCGTGGAGCCGGACGCGCTCACGGCTGAACTCAGCGTTGCTTCAGTTCCAGTCGGCAGGTCGTCAATGGAGCCAGATAAATCCTGCGGGAGAAGGAAAAGAAGGGGATATAAGTAGTAGTAAGAAGCAGTAACACGCAAGCCACGGGACTTGAGAGGTAGCACGGTGATGAGAAACATTTGTTTACTTATTACAGCGGATAACCAGGAGGCTTTCCGTAATGTTGGTTCACGTAGTTAAATGATGGCAGGAAGTGAGAATCGCATGTACAATTCTCCACTTAATCTCCAATTCTTCTGAGGAAAAGAACAAGCAAGGGCAACAAATGAATTGGAACCAAATTCACTCAACATTGCATTTAACCTTTTCCATCTGGATTAAGCTTTCAAAATTAATCCCACAAATTCTGGCTGAGCACACTAAAACTAATGAAAATGATACATCAGTTTCCCTTTCATATAGTATGTCATTCTGGGGTTTGCTACAGTTACAATCACAGCTAATGCACTTCACTCCTTAAACCATCCTCAAAATGACAGATGAAGGGTGTAAAATACACAGGCCTTGTAACACTCCCATCCAGCTCATTCACCTTGCAGAAGAGACACAAAACCAAGGCCCTGCTCTCGGCAGCTGGCCATTTTACCAGAGTAGCAAAGGCTGCTTTCGTTTATCCATCAGATACCAGTTTGGCTAGTGTGTACACTAGCAGTTTACAGGTCATCTCCAGTTTCATCTGGACGCAGCATGAAAAAGTTGCTCCATTTCCTAACTAATGCATCAAAAATATTCTCCCTCATCTGAATTCTAGCAGTATTTTAATGCCATATTCTCCAATGATAGACTGGAACTAGGAGCTGTATTGGTTTTTGGATTTGTGAGAGTAATTTTTTTTTCTTTTACTGTTGTAAAATCAGACATAAAACAAGACTGTTGTGACAAAGCAAATGTGTACCTCCAATTTTCAGCAAATGTGTTAATTACCAGGAATCATAGAAAGATCTCCAAAAAGCACAAATGTAGCTGTGCATCTATGACTATTGGCAAGGCACAAGCTAAGGGGCATGCTGCTATTTTGATTACTGAATTAAGGCACAAATAAGAGGGAGAGAGCTATTTCACACATAAAACAGGTCATTAACTGACCTTTGGGACTACAAATAATTGGGATGACAGAGAATTTTACTTTGTTTGATACTGATTTTATTTGACTCATGCAAGTAGTTCCGCCGGAGACAACACGACTAGCCATGTGTGCCGCCCAAGAAGCATCTGGTCCTGCCAGTGCAAAGAGCTCGAAAAGCAAAAAGCCTGCTGCTAATTTGCACAACAAAAATCTTAGAAGTTATCGTAGAAGGTAGAAGACTTGCACAAAATGCAAAGTGGTGTGTTCAGAGTAACCATGCTGCGTGATGCTGACTACATCCATTACAAGGAGTTGCTCTTGCCTCATAGATGGGGTCAGTCCTCCAACGCAACTCCAAAAAAAAAAAAAAAAGGAAGAATAACAGTTTAAATGCCACCTAGACTGCTGTATTTTATTTTTCCTTGGGCACTAAATACAACTGGCCCAAGTTATGCCCTACATGACGCCTCACAGACTTTCTTTACAAATCTGAGTTAGGTATTAGATACAACGCTCACTACTGTCGAATCTTGTTTTTATAACAGGTTCAAAGTCTCATAGGCATACTTAACTAGGTAAATAAAAACAAAAATAAGTTTGAAAAGTTCAATCTACATGTCAACTCTGCATTCATGTTAGAATTCATTTCCAAATCTCTATAAATAGAATTTTGTGATAACTACTAACTATAGAAAATGTAAACAAGAAGTAACGCTGTTTATTTTGGTATAATGATTACGATTTTTACAGTGGAATATATTTGACAAACGGAAGTAATTACTGCTTTTTCATGCATAATATGGTATTCTTTTAAACGTGATCAAATCGCTACTGTCACAATGTGTAACAAACGCTTGCAGGAACTGCTGATAAAACAAACAGTGTTGAAAAGCATATAATAAAACTCTGAAAACAGACTGTAGCAGAATAGATACTACTCAAAATGAACACAAATTTTGTGTAACGAAATAGATAGGCACCCAACAGTTAAAGATACAGAAAGTAAGATTTTAAAACAGTGTTTGGGTTAGAGCTTTCATTTGTTTCAGCACGTGACACGGTATTTGAAAAATAAACCAAAAAAATAACCAAAGCCCCGCAAAGCTGCTGGCTGCCCGCAACGTGCTGTGCGCAAAGGAACCATCTGCTGTGCCGAGACCAGGGCAGGACGCGGCAGCTCCGCACGGGGCCTCTTTGTGCAGGAGCGCGGGGCCAGGCATGGAGCCGCTTTTGCCACCCGGGCGGTCGGTCGCGGGGTGACTTCTCGCTCTGCTAATCCCCCGAGGGGGCGGAGCGGGCGGCACGTCCCAGTCCCCGGCACGTCCTGGAGCACCGGCCTTCCCGGGATTTCCTCCCCAGCGCCATCCATTCATCCACAAGAGCAGCAAAGAAAGAGCAAAGCTTACGCAACGCCAGCGTATTAGAGGGCTAAACGCTGCCACCCTGCCCCAATAAATGAAGACCTCGGGCGCGCGCCAGGCTCCTCTGAGCCGACACGCGGGCGCGTGAGCTCCGCACGACCAAGGAGCACCAACGGGGGATTTCCTTCCAGGAATTCATAGCGCACGTGTGCGCTTCACAATTTACTCATCTGTCAAGGAAGTTATCATAGCCCCAGTATTCCTCAGATCAACCAAGAAATCCGACAATAAGGTTTCTTTATTGGTGGGCTAAAAGGAGTAATATCAGAATATCTGCCATTCCGCACAAGGTAGTTTGGGAATTACTTTTTTTTTTTTAATTAATATACACTTTATGGTCTTACCTAGGCTTCTAAAATATAAGGCATGAGTAGGTGAGCAACGGGGAAACTCTCAGCACACAAAGGCTTTAGAAACACCTCTCTCATCCACACAAGCTAATTGGGAAATTAAAGGGAAGAAGAAGACGACAGACTTCACATGAAGCAGCTGGACAGAAAGAGCAGAAGTCGAGTTGCTGTTCTCCTATTATCAGTTTCATAACGCTTTCTTTTTCCTTGGTGTAACAGAACAGCAGTGAAGTATGTGCAATTTCTGTACTGCAAACATTTGTGTATAGATCGTACACACACATCCTATACGTAAATTATATGGATATACTTGCATTTACTTAGCATGTCCATATGTAAAGCTATTAAAAAGCTTGCTAATAAGAGAAATTCACAGCAGTTTAAGCATACAGCCTAGTTAACAAAGACGCTCTGTAACTAATACTTCTCTAGAGGACAATTTAGTCAGCAGGGCACCAACTCTATTCTTCTTTTATAAGTACTATCAGATCTATGATGCCTGTAAAGAACAGAGAGACCTTACTTACTGCATCTCATTCAAACCAAGGCACCTTCAAGCTACAGTGCTTCCATTTATCTTGCTGGAAAGTTGGCAGGCTGGGTAATTGCAGGGATCCTTTTAAGGGGCTGAAGTCCCCATACCCCAAGGCATGCTTTAAATTTTACCTCCTTTCAGAGGCTTTATCTGGAAACCACTCATTTCTCTGTGTAAAACGTAACAAGTCTAGAATTACCAGAAACCTTTTGTTACACAGATCTGCTTCTTGTAGAATAATCTTATTGCTGGCATCTCTGGTATGAATATGCTTCGAATATGGTACCATGTCTGAGGAAAAAGTAAAGGACAAAATATTTTTGCCTTCCCTATCACAAAACCATGCCAAAATGCTGTTTTCTCTCTGTTGCTTTTACATCCCATTTGCTTCAGGACATCCCAACAAGCTTTCAAAGTTTATTTCTAGATAACACCTTGATTATAAACTGGAATGTCATTGTGCAGGATTTATCTCTTTGAGCTAAGTGTTTTATCTATGACTATCTTCACTTCTACCCTCACCTTGCACCCATGCACAACCTTTACTCTTGTCCCTGTGACAAGTACAAGAGCTAAAACGAACAGGACCACGTCGTGCTTAGGATTATAATGTTATGCCTTCCTGGTGGTACGATCTTATCAGACTGACAGGACAGCCGCTCTGGAAACAGCACACCAATGCACAACTGCAACACAGCCAGCAAGGTGGAGTAGAAAGCAACCTGCCTATATCTACGTAGAGCCAGGAAACCCAAGGTTACTTACAAATAAAGCCTGAAAAAAAAAAAATAAATGCCCACACTCATATTATATTAATGTAACTTACTCAAGGAATATTCATAGATCCAATAAACAACAAAAATGAGACTACAGTAACTTGGTAATATCACTGTGATTTTGCAAACAGAGTGTGCCAGGATTAACATGTTCATGATGGAGCAAGAATTTACACTGCAAGCGCTTCACGCAATTGCCAGTTCTGCTGAAGAGCGTTCCAGCAGATGTAAGGCAAACAAGGTATTCCTAAAGGTATTCCTCGTTAAATGCCGTCTGGAAAAGGATGAGCTCCTCCTCTGAAGTCAGGGAAAACGAGAAGTGCAGAGCAGGACTAGAAGATACCGAGCACCTTGCTCAGTACGGTCCTATGGTGCTAAATTACACAGTAGGTTCACAGAGCAGGTTGCTGCAGTTTGGGGATCTCTCTGCGGGATTCTGCACAACATGCACGACGTGGGATTTATTTAAACTTCCCCAGCGTAGCCTACCGGTTTCTTTACTCCCAGGGAGTCGAAGAAAAGCAGAGGTATTTTGTAGGTATTAAAGGCACACAAAAGCTCCTACTCTCCAAGAATCTGAACCCTCAACTCCATCCTGCCGTCACTTTTTCTAGTGTGAATCCCAGTGCCAAATGTGGAGAACTGCAACCACCGACTGGCCACGGGATCAAAAGCTGCCTTGCTCAATCCAGGCCTTTATGCATTACTTTTCTTTAGGATAGAGGAGGAGGCTACGGCTTAAAAGACAGAATTCTACATGAAATATCCCCTCAACACAAAACTCTTCTGTACAAGTAAAATTATATATACACACAAGCATATTTTACATGTAAATATACAAATATATATTCAAGCAGACACATACACTCAGCTATTGTTTTGGAACCATGGGGGATTATGAACAATATGCTCTGTAATTGAGATTAACTTTGAACAAATGATTTGGCTGACAAACACACGCAGGCGCACAAAGGAAAAGCCACAATAGCTCTGTTTAAATTTCAAGATATTTGCAAGACCTCTTTCCATCACAAAGCCGCCCATAATAGCACGTTTCAGAAAGGTCCTCGCACGGCCCCGCGGGTCGCTTTGTCCGCGCGCCAGCGAGCTAAGAGCCCCGGTTTCCTGCGCGGCACCGCGGCGCGCAGGCAGGGCCACCCCAACGGCCCCTCCGCTCCAAGGCCGCTGCTCGGGGCCTCCCTCCGCGCCAGGTAGGCCGCAATCCTCAACCAGGGACACCGAAGCGCATTTAGTCGCATCTTTTAAAACTCTTTCTTTGACAGGACGCTGGGAACATCCCCAACCCACCTATGTACAAGCTAGTCTGCTGTTACACTCCTCCCCAAGTGCCTCTCACATCACCAATGCTCTTTACCAAAATAAATTTGGGGCCAGGAAACAAGGCTTATTTGCTGTATGTTGCTAATTCAGGGTTTGCTAAAGGAGAAATAGACAAGATCATTTCCATTTCAAACACTTTCTTAAAGAAAAGCTACATTTTTAATGATAGGCACAACTCTACCCCAGAAAATGCTATTACAAGAACGGATCTGTTTCATACTGAAAGCTGACTTGTAAGACAAACCTGAACTTTGGGTACGGATACTTTTAGTTAGTACTTCGCAGTCTTATTTCACTCCACTTACTACATGTTTTAGTAGTATTACAGTTTTAACTGTGATCTGTATATAGTGAACTATTGATGAACTTTCCTTTTAAATTAAGGAAATTTTAAGTATGTGGCAAAAAAGCTAGCTTCTTGCACTAATTTTAGTGACAAAGCGGTGTGAAATAAGCGCCACTTGCTAGGGAAACCCATTTCCTTCATTCCATGGAGCTTACATGCTTCCTAAAATAAACTAGTTACTCAGCTGTGCTGTCAAGACTCCTACTAGTATCAAATATTTTCTCAGAGAAGTTATGCAGGGAAGCCCCCAAGAATGCAAAATCTTTCCCTCTAAAGTCCTATACTCACTTAAGTAAAAACATAAGCAAATAGTACAGCACCAGTGCTCTGACTTTTGCCTTTTCAATCAGTCTTTAAGAAATAATGTACAAAATTCAACCTCCTTCCCCTTCTTCTCGTATGCTGCACAAAAACAGTGCAAAAATGGAGTCATGAGCAATTCTGATCCACTAGGATAGAGGTACTTCAATGGGATGTGAGACATTGAACGAGCTGAGAAGCAGGTAATTATTGTGAGGAGGTTCTGCTATTCAGTATCACCCCAGCGGGGAGCCCGACCTGCCCTATGCTGAGGAGCCGCCGGTGAAAGAGCAGCCGAGCGTCGACATCCGCGCGCGG
>NW_010586207.1:168023-193836 GCF_000705375.1 Tinamus guttatus | reverse complement strand
GCGGTGGCAGCAGCGCAGCTCACGGAACAGGACGGGCCTCGGCAGGTGCCGAGGCCGGGTTACCGCTAGGACCAGGAATACTGCTTTGTTCTCCGCAATCGGCTGCCTCACAGCAGCGTTCAACCCCGGTTTGTTCAATGAGAAGAATCCCTCCCTGGTACATTTGCTTATAAAGAGCAAAGGATCTGTATTTGTAAGACAGTTTTATTTTAATTTTTAAAATTTCCAACCCTGATACAGGTGACTAAGAAGAAAAGCTAGAACTGACTAGAGCAAACAGAAATGCCTATATGTAAATGAACTCAGACCACATTGTACAAGTTTCTGCATCCTAAGGTTTAAAAGTACACGTACATTTTCTAGAATTTATGCTAGCACATCTCTGTGTATGAGGGCAAAAACTGTTTCTGCATTATGTCAAATTACATATTGATAATTTCTGTCCATTTTTTGGAATGGAGTAAGACTGCTTGCAATTCCTGCAAATCAAAACTGATACAAATTGATCAACTACCACGTACAGCAATCTAAACAGAACGTGATATGCCAGCATCTGTCACAGACAAGATTAGAAGAAGTTGCTAAGATGGATATAGTCACACTTCCGTGCTTACACTGATCCATGATGAGATCTTATTTGCTTGTCCAGACAAGAGCTTTATAGCAAAAACAACTTAAGGTAATTAGAAATTTTCAACCGACGCTGCAGCTTCAAGGAACTACATGAAAACCCAGACAACTGCACCCCTCCCCGAGCGTACTCAGCATCAGTCATTATGTGGTCTATAATTCTTTGACAGTTAATGGGAAGGGGACTCCTGAGGTCTCTAGTTGCATCAAGAAATCTCCTAATGGCATAAGAAAAAGTTGATACTTGACAAACATCGACTCCCGTGTATGAAACGATAAATACTAATGACCCATGTGCTATCAAAGCAAATCGACAAAGCCTAACAAGGACTATAAACAGGTAAGATAAGGAGCTTGCCTGACAACAATACTTTTTATACTGAAAGTAAACAGTAAATCTCTGGAATAGGAAAACAATAACACAGCATCTCTCCTGGTACGAACTTCGCTGTTAATCTCTGAAGTCGAATGCTTAGCACGTAGATATTCTGGAAATAAAGTTTAAAAACAAAAATACATGAACCCTAAGGAGCCATTCGTTTCTTTAGTACTGCAACAAAGAAATATTCTCAGCCAACAACTTTTCTAGCTACAGCAAATAAATTATCAACATTTAAAAGAACCAAAACAATGAAAAACCAACAAATTGCCCCTAAGTCCACGATGGAGAAGTTGTGTTCGCACAAAACAAAGCTAATAAAACTTAGCTTGCATGCATGCTACTTCTCATTTACAGTTACCCTCGTATCAGTCTTAAATAGACACAAATGTCAGATCCCTTCTTTTAAACTTCAGTTTATTTTCATATAAAGAACAACAAGGTAAGACATAGGAACTTCCTTCTTTGTCACCTCATTGGATTGTAATCATTTCTTAGACCACGTGGACTTATCTCTTTCCTTTTAAGTGTCAGGATGAAATGAAGGGAAGCTGAATGAGGGAAAATATACATTAAGCCAGACTCTTCCAAGCCTTTGTGCAATTATTTCGGAGACCACCAACTTCCCTCCAAGCCCACGCATGGATGCAGCATGGCAATTCTGCTGCAGAGGGCAGCTCACGCAGGAGAAGCCCTTTGAACACGACGGCGAAGGCCCCCGCAAGGTCATGGAACTGCTGCTCAGGCGCGCACAGCCCGAGCCCCAGCACAGCTCTTCTGCAATTGCCAGGCATCCTTCCACACGCGCATCTCAGAGCACCCGCGCCGCGTTCAACAGGCATCAGGCACGATGGCAGAAAAGGTTGGACTTGTAATATCACTGTTTTGGAGATGGCAGTTGTGAGAACAGAAAAAAAAAAAAAAAGCTGATGAACGACTGATTGATTGCCGATCACTGAACGCTGATCTTTCTGTCCCACAGTAAATTAGGCAAGCTGATAACAAGCAAGCTGTTCTGACACCCCAAAGCCGTATGTGGACCATGATAAGGGTCTGAAACAGCTGATTAACCTACATTTATACCCCTGAGATTTAAACACTCTTCATCTACAGCACTTGCCTTTTTTGGCATGTTAATGCCCTTCCTGGGAGCCATGGTTTGACAAAGCAGATGTCCCAGCAGGCTAGCGAGAGAACGAGTATCTGCAAAATGGACATTTTCCCTAGCTTAGGGATTGCTGATGCGTCCTGTTGTGCCCCTTTCCCTTCTCCCTCACAACACCGTGTAACCAAACACCACAATTCAGTGAGAGGGTAAATAAGCCACTGACACACCTTAAGCTTCAAAAACACAGGTGCTCCAGTAACCTTCCAACTCTCACGCCCAAATCCAATGCTGAAAACAACACATTTGCCAAAGAAAGAAGTAAATACGAGAAAGGCCTCCTTTTCATGGAGACATTCCTTAGAGATCACAGCCAATTAATAAAGTCTTACTTAACACAACCGTCACCCTTACATGTAGTGTTAAGTGACAGGGCCGAGCAGAAATGAGTGAACTCTGCTCCAGTTGCCACTCAAGACTCACTCTGTTGACGTCATGACCTTCCTCACTCTTGGGTTTTTCTTCCATTTTGCTGAACCTAACCTGGCTCCCATGGCATGTAGCTCAACAAGCAGTAAAGGGCAGCAAACAGGGACTGCGATACTTCCACTTCTGCCTCACTTCACACACTCCCACGCATACACAAACTGCTTACTCCCTTCTGAGGTTTATGGGGCAGAGCAGCAAAATCAAATGATTATGCTTCAAGAGCTATTCACTCACCCCCTCCTAGCTTTTCATTTCTAAGTAACCTGGGAAAAGGATGGGAAATGAAATCTGAGACAGTAATAAAGCAGAAAATAAACTTTTGGATCTTTTCTGTCACATGCTAGCTAGCAGCAGACTCCCCAATCACCCCAACTTCTGTAGTTCGTATCTCCTCCCAGTAATTCAATATTGCTTGGGCATATTATTTGGCAAAATAATTCAGCTCCAAGGGAACACAACTTTTTGAGATGCCACAATTAAAAAGGACCTGTGTAAAACTTAAATATCACAGAAACCTCTGCATAAATTTTAAAATGCTTTTGAAATCCTTCAAGGGTCTCAGTCCCTGATTTCTTTTAAAATAATATCTTGATTACATTAGTAAATAGGGTAACTTGCAGTGTTTCCTTCAATTAAACTTTAAGAAAAAATTCTAAAAGGCCAATACCCTCCCTCCTACTCCTGAGCATGCTGCCCAGCCATGGTTTACAAATTTTACTGTTGGGGTGGGAAGAGGATCTTGAGGCTAAGATAAAGACACAGTTGCCCCAATCTTTGAATGCATTTAGCTAATCTCTGTCCAACAGGTTCATCATTTAGATATGCTCTTGGAATCCAACAAATGAGGGGAAAAGTGAAAGAGTTACTACAAAACCGTTAAACCATACAGACTATGCAATCTACAAAAAAAAAAATCTATATACCACTTACTGTTGTTGTTTAATTAATAGATTAGAATCGACAGGAAAGACTTTTGTGGTAAATTGTGAAAGCCAACTCTTTCTGAATTTCTGAGTGTCTCAGCATGCTTGGAAGTGGCAGCTTATTCTTTTTATCACATGCAATACAGGGAGTCCCAAGATCTCCTCGATAAAGCATTCAGTAAGCTTGTTCTCTCTCTCTTTTTTTTTTTTTTTTTGGCTTGAGGGGAGGAATTTAGGATTGCCCTGAACTACAAATGTAACACAATGCTAATAAACATGATCTGAAAATTTTCCAAGAAAGTGCAGGCAGGAGGTTTAGTGCAAAGCAGCTGTAACTGGCAAGGAGATGGCTGCTGATGCACAGACCATGCTTGGTGGAGAGCCCATGGAGCCTTATTAAACAGGAGTCTCCTTGTCATGCAGAGGGGATCACGGAAGAGACACTTGGGCACTGCAAGAACTCGAGGTTAGGCCCTACCTACTGCAGAAGCTTCAACATTCAAATCTGTGTTTGAGCTATACAACATAGAGTTAGGAAGCAGGGAGCAGAGCCCTTGAGGGCTCTGGTGTGGTTGAAAGCTGGGGGAAGAGCCATCTGGGTCTGAATGAGAGGCACAGTTTGAGAGGACAAGACTTTTTCAGCCACAGGACAGTTTTCGTACATGGCTTTTAAGGTCATTGCTGCTTAACTGAGGTATTGCCTGGGCGTTTGTCCTAGCCCCCTTTGTGGTCTTCCCAACTGAAAAGATTATGCAATTTCTACATTGGCTGACCATCTTCCTTGAAAAACACGACCTCCATTTCTATAAAGGAATATGAAAACCAAACCTCATTTCATTTTCTGAGTTATTCATCAGATAGACCACCAAAAAAAGGGGGGAAAAGTGAATTAGTAAGTTGGGACCGGTTGAGTGCAGGCACCGTTCTGAAGGGTGCCTGTCAGAATAAACAACTGCAACACAGGAGCAAACAGCCAAACACAAATTACGAAAAGAAGTAAATAAAGGAGAAAAAAAAAAAACATGTAAAAATTTCAGCAATCATGCCAATCTGTTATGAGCTGTAGCACTGCCAGCTAGCGGGCCTCAGGGCTCCGTAGGCTTTCTCAGCACAGTGCCAAACTCCAGCAATATTGTTATGGTTAGAAAGGAATTTCTCACAAGAGCTAACAAAGGCAGAAGGTCATAAATAAACACAGCAGGATTGCCTTGTCAGTTCTCATTATTAGCGCTGCAGGCACTTGCTTTTCTATGGGCTGCTCACAGGTTCATTTAAGTGTAAGAGCTCCTCCTCAATTTCACATACTCATAAATAAAGACAGCGTTTCTCAAGTCGAGAAAGAAAAACACGTCCTCGCTGTGGATGTTTTCTGCACACACGCGGGCACATGTGCAGGAACCGCTCCTGCACACGCACGCACACTCCCCACACCGACTGCAAGCCCAACTCGATCCGCTCAGAGCTGCTACGTCCTTTCACCTTGGTCTTCATCACCTCGTGCAGGCTGCAGCCATCATGAACACGAAGAACTTTCTTACTGTAATAACGGCCATCAGAATTGCATCTGGGCAGGAAATGAAGCTGAGCTCCTAAACTGATCCTGACGTGCATTATAATACTAGGAAAGCACAGCTGTGTGATCATTACTGCAATTATAAAATGACATTTAGTGTTAACTTTCCTTTGTTACTGAATTTTAAAAGAGAGGGAAGACAGCATCAGTAAATCTAGGGATACAAGAGTGTGACGAAGGAGGGAGAAATTATTAACATTTCAAGGCTAGCCCCTTATCTACTCTCAGAAGTTAAAAAAAGGCCAAGTGAAAACGTCATATATATACAAATACATGCGAATGCATGTTTTTGTGTAAAACTGGACATAATATAAGTACAAAAATTAACACTATAGTGGGGTATAGTGGACTACATTTATACTGTTTCGAGATGTATCTGTAGAGCTTTTCAGAACAATAGATCAAATTCAGAGCTCAGCAACGCTATCTGTAAAATGTTGTAGTTTCATTTTACTCATTATACTGAGGAAAAAAAAGAGAAAAGGACTTGAAGAAACCACAAAAGTTCCTGACCTTGGAAATACCATCATTAAAGTGAAAATAAATAAATGAATGGCGCACATGCAAGACTGTCACCAGCTCCAGGCGGGAATACAGCAGAGGCCATGGGATGCACAGTCCTTTCCAAACAAGAGACATGCAGAGAACACGACTATTCACCCGTTAAAAGAGAAACACTGCTCCCTCTTGTGAACTGTACCAGGCACTAATGCAGTGGTTCGACACAATTAGAGGATCTGGCCCATCCTGCTACCCACCTAAAACTTCACCCACATTACTGCTGCTATCATGTGTGCTATGTTGTTTTTTCAGCTGTTAAGCAAATTGGGTGACCAGCAAGCAAAAGCCCTGGCGCGTCACAGCCTTCCTGCGGAGCGCCCAGGAGAGCTGCGCTCCCGCCCGTTTGTTACTTCTGTAGCTCCCATCTCCCACCGGAGGCAGTTAGCCCCGCGTGTTGCAGCGCTCGGATGAGGGCTGCTCTAACTGCGCGGCCACTCGTTATGCTCCGTCCATCATTAGCAACATCAAGGTCGGAGTGCCTCTTGTGAATGAAAATTCTTGGTTATTTACGTTTAAAGGCTGCTGGGGCACTCTCTTCTTTCTGTGTATTCGGACTGTTCTCGTACTGCAGTGACCGGACCCCTGTCCATGTGGCGCACGAGCTCTGAGCACAACGTGCTTTGGAACAAGGACAGAGTCAACACCGGACGGCAGTTCGTATCAAGGCAAGCTGTTCTCTCTCTTACAGAAAGTGCTGTGCAAGGAGCTCTTTCCCAGTTGCTTACCCTTTTCAGCAGGCTCCCACTAGGCACAAACCTGGGGCTGTTATGAAAGCTCCTTTTTCTTAGCACACCAGCATTTGTGTGTGCTTCTCGGCTCGAGCCTCCTCGAAAGGAAAGTGCTCGGTGGAAGTGAAAGGGGCAGGAAAATAAGCTAACAGATTCCAGCTGGTCACCCACTCTGCCGCCCTCCACCACCAGACAAGACCAGGGCACGGCTGCGCTACCCCACTCTTCAAGCAGGCAGGCTGGGACGCACTGTGTTCTCCGGGTCTTCTCTTCAGAGCTCCCAGAGGCGGCGGCGGCGCCGGGCGCGACGTGGGCGCTGCGCAGCGCGGCCTGCCCCTGCGCCGAGGTGCGTGGCGGGCTCGGGCGAGGCAGCGCGCGAGCACCGGAGCGCCCCCGCAAAGGGAGCTCTTGTTTCGTGGAACACACAGCTTCTCTTGTTATTCGGTCAATTTTACTCTTTTCCTTCTCATCATTATAATCACAAGAACTCTCCACATGACCCAAGGCGAATCTGGAAGTTATGAGAAAAGAGCTCCCAGTAAACTATATTCAAAGGATAAACGCACTAACCTTAACATTTCTGTTCCTCCTTACCCACAGGAATCCCAAGAGTGAGATCCAAGAGAACCAAATTGCCAAGACAGCCCGTTTTGTGAAATCACAAGCCATGAAGTTTGCCATCTGTGATCTAGCACAGCTCTCATCAAACGATGCGCCCCTGTGCAGCTGAATATGGTAAATAGTTTCATGGAGAGTTTGGAATTCTCTAAGTCCTTTTCGCCTGCGGGTCTCAAGTATGTGTACTTCTGAGCACAGGGTACCCCCAAGCAAAACAGTTGTTTCCATTTGTTTTTTTTGTGATTTTTTTTATTGTTAATATTTTAAAGACACTTACCTATCAGCCACATTGCAATTAATTTATCTTCTCTGATCAAAACATGCAGACTTCTCTAGAAATGCTCTTCTGTCATTGATTTCAAAAGAAGAGCTGGGTTGCAGCCCACTAACTCAAATGTGTATTTGTCCTAATTCTTTTGTGTCTCTTAAAATATTTAAAAGGGGAACAATTCTTTATACAAGTCAGAAAATGATTTAAATCCACTAAGTGCTGTGGACAATGCTGGACATTCAGAGCAGAAAAGAGGGATATTTCTAAAGTATAATTCTAGGCATGGAAAAATGAGTTTCCTTCTCTAATGACTAGAGAGAAATTTGGCCTCTGCAGGAGCTTTTCAAAACGGGAATCTGGCCCAGGCTCCCTGAATCATCCTCCACAGCAGCTTGGGGCGTTACAGGGAGCCCTGGAGCGCTCTGAAGTCACATTGAAAAGAACCTCAGGTTTTACAGAACCATTTTTTTTCCCCTCATTTTTTGTTCTCCAGTGTTTGTGGTCATACTACTGAAGATTGACGACCTCAGCTTTTTGGTTATTTTTTAATATCCTAAGCTTATTTTCATATTTAATTTCCTCACACTTGGATTTTTGGGGGTAAAAAGAAAATCTTCAAAGATTACAGATTTCTAAATTAGTCATTACATGGTTTCTCATATCAAGAAATATATTTCATTGCCTTAGAGGAACTGTTATGGTATTTTTTCCTGTAGAAGCAAGAAATATTTTATTACTTTGTACAGTCTGGAAAAGGCCATTTTACATTTATGTTGGGTTTAAGAGCCTGAAAAAACTATGGACAGAAGACTGCTGAGGAAGGTAAAAAAGAGCAGGAAATATATTTCTAGTAGAAAGAACATGGAGATATTTTCTTGTTACAAAATATGGTTTGTTATTTTTCAATCAAGGAAACTATCAAGGAAAGACAAAAAAGGAGAACGAACTATTACACAAAATTATCAGCGGTCTGAGAGATTGCAAAATCGTGTATTATTGTCAAGAGTGCTGGCTCCTGTTGCCTCCTCAGGATTTTCGTTTTACTTTCGAAAGGGAGAAAAGCAGAGAGAGACAGCATCATTAGACCATATCCTTCCTGTCTAGCCTGCATTTTTTTTAAGCTAGAGAACCAAACTAGACCCATGAGCTCTACTGGCTTGTACCTGACCACCTCAACTGTCCCTGACACTTGACCTGCTTCCAAAAAGCAAGAAGTCCAATTTAAATCGGCGGCCCTATGGGGAAGTAATGGTTTGACCCTTGGTCCCTCCACCCCAACCGTTCCAATTCTCTAATGATTTCCCTGCAGGGTTCATTTACCAGTTCTGGGTCAAAGCCCGGCGCGTCCACGAAGGCAAGGGGCAACGCAAGCGGCGCATGATGGATTGCAAAATAAGTGCATCATAAAGGAAACCTCCATCAATTAGAGATGGCCTTTGAATTCACAACAAAAGGAAGCAAAGTGCAAACCATAATGTCTACTCCCTTCACTTCAGCAGCAGAGATGTGCACGTTAGAGATTTATTCGAGCCTAGGTACAGAACCAGCAATCATTCCAGGAGAAAACAGTCTCGGTTCATTTGTAAGACATGGCCTTTTAAACACTTCTAGCAACTGGGAAGTTGCAAGGACTCACTCTTCAGTTCCAAATATCACATCTTAGCACTTCCCAATTAGACACACCATGATTCTAACCAGAAATATTAAAACTCGCTGCAATGATGAGAAGTACCTAGATGTCACTTCACTATTATTTTTTTGAATCTATGTCTTAATTTGCCATTACTGAGAACAGGAAAAATATCAGTTAAAAGTGTCGTTTTTCTCTCCTTCCATCTCCATCCATACGTTAAATCAGCTGCAAACTTTCTTTTTAACTAGTGGTCCTCAATAGGGAATTACAAAATGTGATTTTTAGACAAGAAAGGTATGAGTAAGTAGGATTGGAAGGAAATGCAGTAAAAGCACAAAAACACGATGGAGAAGAAAATAAAATATACCCTGTGCTTATTGATAATGAAAGGAGGACAGAGGGGAAAGAATCATGGCCCCAACCCTAGCGAGGGCACAGATGAGAGGATTATGGGAACTCTAAGCAGCAGGAGGGTCTCAGTTCTCCAGAAACTGCAAGAGGCAACCACGCAAGGCCAAGGAGCCTCCCGGCCGGCACGGGCCAAGTACCTCTTCAGACGTATGTGCACAGGCATGAAACTCTTTTGCTCTCACAGGTATAAGATCAAATAGCACAGTTAAGACACGGAAGAAATCTCACAATGACAAACCATCTTCTTTTTGTACTATGCTTTTAATATATCTAGGTTTCTCTTTTCATTTTCAATGGACAGGAAAAAATTGGTTATTCAATTGTTAGAAATGATACGTTTGTTAATCACGTCTCTTGCCAAAAAAATTAATAGTGAGTTGAGATGCCATTAGAACAAGACTCATTTTTCAAGAAGCCTGCAAAGACGGGACCTCTTTACAGCATGTGCACTTCAGCACCTGAAGATCACAAGCTGTGTTTGCAACCTTTGTCTGCGCCTGAGCGTGCCTGAGTTATCATTTTCTCTCTCTGCTCTTCTGTCCAACGCATACAAGGCGTGCACTACTTTCTAACATGGGAGGCATATTAATCTGTGAGTCTGTCTAAAACAGAGAGAAAGGAAAAAAAATTCAACAACTTTCTAATATGACATTCTCCAATGCTACGTGGCTGACAAAAAGAAAAGTATGATTGATAAGACTGAGCACTTGCTAAATTTAGACTGGGAGCAGAGAGACGAAAAGATAATGAGAAGTGTGATATTCCAACTTTCTATAGCATTTTTTATTCACAAATTCAAACTGTAAAAGCTACTTAAAACCCTGGTACTGAGCCCGTCAAGCTAGCTGACCTTGAATCGCATGAATTACCTCACAACACATTTGCTATTACCCCTTCCTGCTTTGGCAAAAGTGAGGATTGGGCAACAAACCTTAAACTCTAATTGAATTGGATTTGTATAGGCGACGAGGCCAGCTACACTCTTGCTGCCAACCACTCCATATGTAGCAGGGTAACTTTTGTTAATAAAAAAACACATTTTTGTACTGGTTAACAACGTGAACACTAACATAACTGAATTTCAACCAGGTAGCTTGTCAGCAGGATTGTGTCTTGCTTCTTGAGCCTCCCGTCCTTCCTCTCTGCTGCGCTGTTTCCAAGGGCCTGTGAGAGTTTCACCCCACAAGCCTTCCCAGCACAACCCTTCCCGTTGCCTCCCGAGGTGAGCGCAGGGAGCCCGGCATCGGAGCTTGCCATTTGAAGCGCTTTTAAACGGGTTTTCCAAAGAACAAGGCAGTTTTATAACTCTTCTCTAAAACCAGAAAGCACTTATCCAAGATCTTCTCTTATTTTCAGTCCATCAACAGGTAACAGAGGTTCACTACTACTGGCTACCACCATGGAGACAAAGTCTGTCCATCTGACTTCATAGGGATCAATCATATCCATGGCTCTGCTCCCTTTTTTTTAATTGAAAAGGAACAACAAAGGAAATATAAACCCTCAAAACATCCCAGCCAGAACGCAAAGTATATTGTAACATGGAAGTCATTCCATTTCCTCTTCAGCAGCACTATTTGAAAGCTGAACTATTAAAAAGACACAGTTCTGAAAGACAGTTAGTTTGCAGTATTTTTTAAGCAGTAATTCTTTAATTTCTTTTCCTTTATTTTTCCATCAATTAAATTTAATTTTACTGTGAGCCAACACAAGGGAGCAGGCAATAAAAGCTTGACGCAGTAAACCTTTTGGAGGCCCTTAAACCAAGTGATTTCAGCTTATAATCAGGACACGCTACAACCTATATTCTGAAGTAGCATTACTGCAGCTCCACCTCTGCTGAAGAGTGTGGTTTTGTTTTACTCCTTCTGGGTGGGTAACATGTTTTTCTTTTGCAGTTATATGTGAAGAATGGGATTACTGGAAAGAAATAATAATATAATTTGTGTATGTTTTGCTTCAATTAAATTACTCGGTGTGTACCTTGTTTATCTCATGTGGACCACAATTTACTAGTGCTGTTTATGTAAACATTTTTGGAAAGCATTCGCAACAAAGATACTAACAGAATTTCTGTCTTAGCAATCCCCTCTTCTCTCTAAAGAGCAGCAAATAGTTAAAAAACATATAAAAACAAACGAACAAACAAACAACGTTCACACCATGTCTAAGACTAGGTCATAATCATATGCATTACAACAGATTGTTACAACATTTAGGCAAGTTTTCCACAGATTGATAGCTTGTCTTCGTAGATGTGAACTTATCAAGGTTCTCCTTAGTGTAGGTATCCAGACAAGGAGTTGGCAGCAAGGTTTCTTTTGCCCTAATTACATTCTTTTCCAAAAGTTCACCCTGCCTGGGTGTCCAGGTAATTGCAATTAAGGCAGGAATCTGGTAATTAGAAATTCAAGTGCCCTGCCAAGAACAATACACTTCCTCTTAACGTGCTGCCCAAAGAACTAATTCACTTGGAAAGGACAGAAGCTGATGTGAAGTGGCAGAATAGATGTTGATTAAGCAACAACCACAGAAATAAATTCCCTTCCCCTAAAATCAAATTCATTACATCTCATTTAGACTCCTGGAAAGGGTTTTATTACCTTTGAAACTTTTAAAATAAATCACAACTCAGAATTTCAAACCACCAAACAACAGCCTTTTCTGCTCGCCAGAGTCAGAGCGTGTGTGCTCAGAAGGGCAGGAATAGTTTTTAAAGCTGAAAATACAACAGACTTTATACTCCCCTTCGACCTCCTACCAAAATGCTAACTTTGTGTCATGCGTGACACAGCACCCACTCCCAGCAGACATCATTCAGTAAATATCAAATCACTTAGCAGTCCTCAAACTATTTTTAACAGAGAACAACAAATGTAGACACAGACGGTACCGAGCCGAGCCATGCACAGTATAGCACAGGACCTTCCTGGACAGAGATGCCACGCTGTCCACCAGATTTGCAACTGTGAATTCTAGTACAGATGCAGTACAAACATGTACTTAACTTTAGTCAGCAATGACCAGAGGCAGGCACTGGCTTCCAACCTCCAGCAAAATTTAAATTCACTTTAATTAGAAATTAAGAGGTTTTAAAGAATACAATGGACATAAAGCAGACGGACAATGTGTTGCAATGGCTAGCAATGTTACACTTTTTGGGGAAGGATGAAATTAGCAGCTTACACCACTTTCTAACTTTAGGGTCTAATGTAAGACTTTCATGGGAAGGAGTAGCTCCAGCATTTGTACACGCTGAGCATCCCTGCACCTTCTTTTGGAAGCAGTGTGTTCTGGCCAGTTTCAATCACAGCACAGCAGACCAAACAAACTCCCACCATAGGTCTAGCAGGATAATCTTTTTTTTCTTTCTTTCTTTAGAGTTGAAATATGACTGACAAATCCCTACTAATACAATGAGACAATATAACTGATTGAGCTGATGTGGCCACTCTTCTCTGATGATTACAGACAGTTACTGGTTGACTTGTTGTTGTTTATATGTTCAGCAGACCTTTACTTCTCTTATTTACGGTGAAAATTAATCATTTTCATTCACGATTTTTCTTAGGTTTTAACCAACAAACCACAAACTATTTAAGGTCTCATCTTTTCCTCCAAACCCCTGAGAGACTTTCCAAGTGGTAATCCTGCAAAAAAGACCTTTCCTGAAGTAACTTTGGCCTTTGGCTTTTTCAAGCAAGGGAATGGGCTGACAGGGTGCTTATGGCCTTAGAATATGCTTGCATAAAAGAATAAATCCAAGTGGGCTGGTTTTAGCTAGTGCAAAAGCAATAGTAATATTAATAATAAAGGAGCTAACAGTACAATTGGTCCAAAGTAAATTAGATTTTACAATGCCTGGCATTTAAATAGTTTAAAGCATTATTAAAACAAAAATAATAGTAACAGTAGATAAATACATTGTTTATTAGACTGCCAACTAAACACTGGAAGACTGTGAATCGTGTCTGTTTGGAGCCCTAAAAGCTAGGCTTTTACATGCTACATGGTTAAAAAGTACAGATTTACAAAGCATTACTGAACCTTTAGTTTCTGAAATTACTTTCACTGGCATGCATTTTACATTTTCTGGTGAATACGGTTAAAATTTACCTGAAAGGACCAACAGATAAAGTAGTCATTAGGTGGTACAAAACACCAGACTTGCATTTTTCTGTTCAGAATCAAATTAAGAGGTTTCTATCCAATTCAAAGTTCTGGAAATGCATGCCTCGCTTTAGATGTGGCAATGCTCGTTAGGTTTTAAATAGTTGTCTAATCTTAAATTGTGAGGATTTGGGGCTCACACTGCTTAAAAAATATATTTTAATGCTTGTGTGCCTGGATTTTCCCTCTAAATAAAAACATATGCTAGGTACATGCTCATGCTGGATGAGGCGAGGAAACTGCTCTCCCTGCACTCAGCTGCCCAAATTGCTTCGTTTAGATGATACTTCTACTCCTTCTAATTAGCCACCCAGGCACCATCAAAGGAGCTTCTGGTTCCCTGTCCTGTGTTTCACCCCAGTAGGAGCTTCAGTGAATTCTCATAACTGATTGAGGGATCAAAACACAGCGCAAGTGCAACTCACGTCACCCAGCATCTATTTTGTAAATGGAGCCCAGAGCAGTGCCCTAAAAAGTATAGGGCACCCTGATGGAGAGCTCTGAAAAGGAAAGATGCTTTGAAATGCTCAAAGTTTGCTGTTGGTTTGCTTTTATAATGCATTATAAGATCAGTTCCACACTCCCCTTCCCTCCCGCCGTGTTTTTAGGTCTAAAAAATTAATCCGCTCTATCATGACCTCTGTTTCCTATTGCTTTTGTGGGTTTCGAAGATTCTTTAGATCATACCCAGACATAACCACTAAAAGAACAAGCTGAGATCATCAAAACCTTATGACTGAAGCACTGAAAACAAAATAAATTGTACCGTTTTCACCGCCCACCCCAGAAGTACATCAAGTGCACAGTAAGAAAAGCCTACGGTAAGAAATTACCTCTCACGCGCTGCAGCAAAGCCTCGGGAGCTAATAATACAAGAAATAAAACTGCTGTTTTGATTGATAGATCTGTTAAAAGTTTCTTACCGCTTATTTCCAACAATGTCACTCAAATATGTTTCATCTTTTATCAGTAACAAAATAAAGTTATTTTTGCCTTGGAATATAAATTATAGATACTTAAATGTGGAGAAATAACATTAAGCCAAGCAACAACTGAGGACAAATATTTCCCAAATGGCCTAACAATGTATTTACCAAAAAAAAACCCCAGTAAAGATTATCTAAGAGGGACTAACACTGCGTTCTTTCCTATAATTCAGTTCAGTGTGTCATAAGCAAGGTGATTAGTTCAGGCTTTTTGTTTTGTTCATTTTAAGTTAATCTTTCCACAACCGATTATTGGAGGTACTTCCTAGCACACAGTAAAGAATAGAGTAAGCTGAAATTCTCAGAAAGAGGCTTTTGCATTGTGATGTAATACAGAAATTTACTGTATGAAATCATGTAAATTTATGTAAATATATATACATAGAGGTATATGTATTATATGTATATGATTGTGACAAATCTTTTAATTGGCAAATCTGGGTACTGAAAAAAAGGCCGACTCTCACTACTACTTTACTGTTGTATCAAAAGTGATTTTATTTTCCTGGTAAGTTAAAATTTATTGACTAGTTAAGTATGGAAATCCTTTAAACCACATGCTGATTTCATAGTTGCAATACACTGAAAGTTGCCTGATGCTTTGTACATGACATAATACCGCGAATGAAAGTAATGCTTGCCAGGAAACTTGGACCAGAAGAGTAGGAAGAAAAGGTAGCAGAGTTATCCTCCCTGTATTTACACATACATACGTCTAAGTGTTTGAATAGCTCACTAAAATCAGTCAGAGTTGGCTAAGATTATTTCACTGGGTGTTAACTTTATTCACATATGAGCAGGACTGGGCTCTGTTCCCTTTCTACTTGCAGGGGTCAATCACAACCTAATAAAGTTAGCAAAAACTTTAGAAGGTCACAAAATGCAAAAAAAAAGGCAGAAGGATTTAGGCGATTTGTTTTTTTATTCAGCATGTTGGAAGTTAACAGATCTTGAGCAGATGCCATGTTTTAGATTCTTCTGCTGCCTCCACATACCTGCTTTTAAGCCTGTTTTAAAAACTCCCTTATACCTTGTCCCCCCAGGAGAACCTTAGCTCATGAGTTTACCTATTTGCTCCTTTTCCTGCAACCTCTCTCTTCTTAGGGCCGTGGCTTACCTGGAGCTATTTTAGACCATACTTTTAAAGCACATTTCCTGTCAGCTCTGCATGGATGTTAAAGACCCCGTGGCACGAAGATCTATCTGGCCTGCTGTTGAGAGCCCAGCATTACTAAACAGCTTGCAAAATGCCAAGTTTCTGCCACAGCACCAACTGGAGCCTGATTTCAGGGGTATCACACCTCGAGAAGCAAAACTGACTGGGTCTTTCAGGACGAAAAAAAGAAAGTACGTTTTACATTACATATGTTATTACAAACTAGCTCATTTAAAATAAACTTTCTCTTACAACATCTTTAAAAGAGGCTAATAAGGGATTTTAAAAAGCAAGATTTTTCTATATAACACTCCATAAAAAAATAACATTAGAACATTTTATGACTTCTTTCTTCAAAGATGCACAGGTTTTCCAAGAGCTGCATCCATTCAACTAATGGAGAAGAGCCAAGGTGCAACCAGAAGCACCTGCATTTCAAAAGCACAGCAGTCATTTTACAAATACCGTATTAACCAGCACCTAGAAATATAAATGGCTCCATAAAAGCGGTGAACTGCCTTATAAACTGATCTTTTAAGACGAACTTAACAACAACAACAACAGGAAAACCCTCAAGAAGGGTCTGCACAACTGTCAATCCTGCCTAAGCTGATGAAAAGCAGCCACAGGGAAATTCCCGGGAATGCGGAAAGAAGAGGGAAAAAAGGCAGCTGTTGCATTGGGGAAAGCCATGAGGCCTGCTCCAACAGCAGGGTATCGCACCTGCCTACAGCTGACACCCAGCTCGAGAAGCAAAATACTCCACACAGGCCCATTACCATCCAGTAACGATGGTTTGAGAGCAATTTTCTGGGGGAAAAAAAAACATACTACAATGGACAAGCAGCAGCCTCAGGTAGTTAGACTGGTTGGAGGAAAACTCAACCACGTTGGCGACCATTACCTCCATTTTGTAAAGGTTTGCCCCCAAATCACACAGATGCCTTGTTTTTCTAAAGTAACATCCCTGAAATACAACAGAGTAATGATGAGGTAAACTCCTCTGCGAATCCCCGTGTTCTTTTAGGGAACAGGACTAGAAGCCTCAGTATTTCCCCTGAAGCTGAGTTTAGGGATGCCTCTTCACTGAACTCAGAAAGCTATTATTTTGGCTGAATTTTCGGATAGGGGGAGCAACTCTGCCAACAGGATGCACTGCATGAGAGCTCATATTGAGAATCCTCGAAACCCGACCCCACACATGGGCCACTGGGAACAGGCTCCAAGTATTTTTCTAAGCCTTGGGCAAAGGTGAATTTCTGAATGGAAAGAAAGCCGCAAGAGGAAAAGCACTGCCGTTGCCTTCATCACTTTTCACTAGGTGATGTCTTTAAAAGAAGATACAGTATCTAACGACCTTCCCACCAAAGGGTAAGAGCTCTTGTCGCCTGTGAGTTATTTGTATACTCTTGCTAATTGTATCGCTACACTCCCCCAACCATCATGAATATTCATTTTATCTCGCTTCTCTCTGTGTGCACCTATTAACTGTATAACACATGGACTCGAGAGATTTTGTGTGTGCACGTGTGTGTGTGTGTGTATATATGTATATGTGTGCATAGCATTATTTATATATGTCTGTATCTGACCTAAGCACACAAAACACAATATTCAGCAGCATTAGGAATAAGATTGTAAAGATTTGAACTGCAACAGAAATTGAAAAGGTTCCAAATCATCAAGTACCACCTCAAATAGAAACAGTTCCTTTACCAGCATTTTTTTTTGGCAGGGATATGTACTCACTGAGCATTTCTTATCATTGTTATTATTATTTATTAAGCACTAAATGGCGTTTTGCCTTATACATTTAAATTAAGGGAGTAAGCCACCTAAAAGATCTTGTCCTGTTGTGTTTGTGCCTATCTGCTGCTTCAGTTTTAAAGCACATTTTCCTTTATTTCACTTTTCCACAAGCCATAAAAAAACTCATTTCTAATTCATCCGTTCGTTCAGCTTAACCTCTCTTCTCAGCAATTAAAGCACTCTGCGCATCCCTCATCTATCACACAGCCAGCTAAATAATGCATTGCGTCCTCCGCTCATCTTTTATCATCCCAAATGACAGGTATTAGCATATCTCCCCAGTCAATTACAGTGCAGCGGAATAATCACAGCATAATTGGGCGAAAGCCACTCTAATCACCAACCCTGCAAACTCGCGGAATAAAAACTGAGTGGCAGTTCAGACAGGCCTTGCTCTTGTCCATGACTCCAGCCAACAAGCTTGGCAGGTCTCCATTTCATCCTGCCTTTTAAAACTTACTCTTCGGGGCTAAACTTCTCTGTGCGCACACACGCAACTAACTCAGTTTTTCTTACAGGACAGCTATTGCATACTGATAAAAATGATCTAAACGTTATTAGCTAGCAAATGCAACCCTATAGGTGTTTTCTGGCCCTCAGATCATTTGGTGGGGCTCCTTTTTACAGACTGGCTTTGACAGATGGGTTTGTTGCTTGAGGTACAAAGTTTTGAATTTCCCGTCAGAGGGAGCAGGGTTTCTTTGCCTTTAAGCGTTTTGCTGCATCTAGGGCGGTTGGGTCTTGCTTCACATGGCGCTGCTTACTACAGGCATTAGCCTTCTGTTTCTCGGCACTAACGAGACGCTCACAAAGCTAATTTTTGCTGTCTGCTTCAAACATCCAGATTAAAACAACATATACACATTTTGAACGTAAAGCAAATGTCTCATTTGTTAAATAACAAAAGGGAAATAAGTGCAGAGCGGCTCTCTGCCGGCTGCGCTCCAGAGGGAGATTCCCCACAGCCGTTTCCCGAGCGAGCGGCAGCCGCAGGGCCCCGATCCGGCCTTGGGAGCCAGGCCACGCTGTGCCCCATCACGGCGTGTAGGTAGATGGCTTCTCTGTCAGGTACCAGGTCAGCCCCAAAGACACAATGAAACATGACTACGGGAAAAAGGGCAAGCACATTTATAGCTGTATCCCTGCCACTCCCACCCACTGGAAACTTAGATATGATTTTAATTAAGACTTCACATGAGCAAAGCTCAGGGGAGTTACGTACCTGTTTCATCTGAAGGGAAGGGTTTGTTCTCACTTGTGACTACATGATGGAGACCTTATTTTAGGTAGAACAAACATTGTAACTCAAAAACAGCTTTTAACTCTTCATCCTTTTCCTGACCTCTTACTGTCCCCAGTAACTGTTTTCTCTAAACCACTTTCAAATCCCACCTGGGTGTCATTACTTTGCCATCAGCAGAACTGCACCAGCTTTGGCTGATCAGCAGTGATCCTCCCACCCCTGTTTTCCAGAATGGCGCTGGAAACATGACAGGGACCATTTCCCTTTTCAAGCAAACTCTCTCTTACACCACGTCTTACCACGGAGCGCTGTGTGCTAGCAATGCTCCAAAGAGAGAAACCAGGCAAGCCGCTTGCTAGAACCAAACAGTTCGGAAGAACCGAAGCCCGCAGGTTTGCAGGACAAACACAGATCCTTTCCGTTCCTTACCCGACGTGTGCCATCAAACCTGACCTCCCGCTTTCAGCGCTGCTTCTTTCTGATTTGCTGCCTAGGGAGCCTCCCCAGGGGCAGGCCTACCTCTGAGCAGAGGGCAGATGGACTGCACCCTCCCAGTATTTTTTATTTTAGGTCCTTTCTCATTCTCATTTTTACTTTAAGAAATAAGTTTGGAGTAGATACATAAACAGAACTTCCTCCATTTTTAAATCTCACTATTACTCTATTGTGCCTCCTTCCTAGCCTGCTTACTTCATACAAATAGACAGACGACTCTTTGCAGACTCCAGCTTATTACCCCTTATAATGTCAGGCACTCTGCTACTCTCAACAGAGTCACTGAAAATGATGTGATTTGGGGTGAAGCCAATCAACAGGAAAAAAAGGCCATTAAAAATTGGCTTTAAATCTTGGCTTTGAATGGATAAAAAGACTTAAAAAAAACCCTTTTTTTCTCTCCTGTGTGATGGCCGATTTCACTCCTCCTGTTCTGTATGAAACCCGGCAAAGTGAATGAAGGCTGGTCAACTAGGTCATTGGAGGTTACGTTGAGAAAACCACTAAGTTAGATGCTACTGCGGGAACTTTTATAAAGCACCGTAGACACTGCTTTTCTTTCTGCACTGTATTTACTACTCATAAAGTGTTCAATAGTTGTTGAGGTTTCTCCATCTCTCCAGTGTAAGAGGAGCACATAGCGTCATTCAGCAAGCTTTGCCAAAACTGCCCTTCCGCTCTCCCCATGCTAATACATCTTCCTTATTTCTGTTGACCACTACCTTTTTTCCTCTGTTATCCTGCACCTCAGCATCTATAAAATGTTTTATAAAATGAATATCTTCAGAAAAGGACCAAGACCAAATTTAATTTTGCAGACATAGGCAAGTCTCCCTAATTTCCTAATAGATAAATCTGGGGTCGGGGGGGAGGGAAAAAAATATATGTAAGGAACTTAGTAGTCTATTGTAAGTAGCCTTTGCAGAAACCAGTGGCCAAGATTTTGAGGTGAAAGTAGCCCCACTAGCGTCCTTTGCTAATACAGATGGAAAGCTTTTCCAGACAGAATCCCACAGACTCGGCTGCGGCAGTTTAGGGCAGTTCTATTCCAGCTATTTAACTCACCAGTTTGCTGCTTCTACAGAAAAGTCCTGACAAGAGAAAATAAACCTGCACTCAGACACTTGAACCCAAATTCAACATTTTAAACTAAGATTTGCAATTGCTGTGAGGACCACAGCAGTGCATTCATATATACTGGTAGCTTCTAGTAAGTACCTGGGGGTTGTAACATCTTGTGTAGTTGTAATGAAATTTGTCAAAACAGCTTACGATAGGCGCATAATCTAAAGAAGAAAATGAGACCTTTAAAACTGCCCAACTCCTCATATTCTATCACATTATGTTATACTGTGATGGATCGCAGCTGGAAGCAGCAAACAAATAGCAGGTTCATCATGGGGGGCCTTCAAAATCTTCGCCTGTGTTCTGTGTGCCACCTATTTAATGGCACATTCAGAAGCATACCATATTACTGAGAAAGTTATAATTAATCTAATGAGAACATCCAAAATCTTGAGGAAATAAGATATTCTCCATCAGGAATATCAAAGGCTGTGGAAAAAGTAGCTATTAGGACAAGATCCCATAACTTTAGATGGAAGGACAACATACTATACATATCCCTCCAACAACATCTGGAATGAAAAACAGCTTTAAAAGAAATTTCCAAATCTGTATGATTTAGAACAACTATGGGTTTTGGAAAGAAACATTTCCTCTTATCCAAGACCTCGATTCTGTAAGTAACAAATGGATCAAGTTCCACTAAGATTTCCTAGAGATGCGGAAATTTAATGCCTTCAAGCTGCATGCAAATTTCTATGTATCAAGTAAATTTCTGGGCTAAGGCTTGGAAAGCGGAAATTTGACATACTGCTGCTGCCTTGCACATTATGGGATAAATTCTTACACTCTTGGACAACGCCTGTCTGCCCAAACTATAAAAATAGAGAGATGACTTAAACTGTACAACACTACCTTGGAAAAGGAAAGCACACAAGAAGAAAAGAAACTGTATTTTCACCAATCTCAGCTCCACAGCAGTGATGGAGCATTCTGTAAATTACTGTAAATGTCATTCTGCTTTAGTAGTTGACATTACTGTGGCATTTGAGCGCCAAAGGATGGTCTGCAGAAAAGGTGTACAAGCTTAAACTCCAGATCTGAAGGGGAAGAGGCGTTCTCTGGAATGAGTGCTGAGTGGGGAACTGTAACCTATTACCCAAAGCTAAAACTGAAGCACTGTCAAAAGCCCATGGATTTCTGGAGGAGTTTATTCACAGAGCAATCCCCTCCTGAGCCCGAACTCTTCAAGTCTTCACTAGGGACAGTCCTCGAGAAACAGACAGAAATATATTCCCCTCCTTCAGGACTGCACTGCTTTATGTTTAACAAGTTCTGTAGTAGAATCGTTGAACTTTTATGATCACTGTCACACAATATAGTTTATTTGAAAGACAGATTGCATTTTTTTGGAGAACTTGATAAACACTAAAATACTGACACTTTCATTAAATACTTTTTTTCCTCTTATTCTAAAAGATCTTACAGACCACTTATTTATCTTTTTCAAGAATACTCTAATAATATAATAATTATGACGTATGTTCAATTGGCTCAACAATTAACGAGCCTTCTGAAATCCAAGTAAAAATCCCATAAGCTTTGGTAAAACACATGGGTGTAACATAGCAGGAGCACTCAGTACGTATCAGGAGGGAAATGGGACCACTGAGATCCCATAAGCTTTGGTAAAACACATGGATGTAACATAGCAGCAGCAGCACTTAGTACGTATCAGGAGGGAAATGGAGCTGTTAGTGCCCCCTGCTAGTGTCCTGTTGTCCCTCTGTGAGTCCCACTAATGCTCCTGGTCCCTATTTTGGAGGCAAAGGGGCATGTGGAGCAGGTAGAGTCCACACCCCACTCCAGTTCCCAAAGGACTAGATAGGAAAGTTGGAAATAATGGGGAGCTCTTAAAATGAGAGACTTCTACGCTGGCTGGACAGTTAACTACGAAGGCATCCTTTTTAACACGGACCTTGCAGCACAATTACACCTGTGAAGTGGGGACACAAACGCCTTCAAAGTAACAGCATTTTCCATCCAAGAGAAAGCACAGTTGTGCTGCGATCTCATTAGAGATTTAAATGTTCTTAATTTAGCTCGTGCTATGGAACATTGCAGAAAAAAAACCTTTATCACAAGAATTAGAGTACTCCAGATGCATGGAAAGCAAATCAGTACACATAGCTATTCTCATTCTCTTTCCATATGTGCATGAATGAAAGGAGAAAGGTAAGCACATGTGGTTATTTCATTTCTAAGTATTCGTATGACATCAAGGAAATGACACAATCTTTAGTTATCTAGGACTTTTAAAATCCACATTATTAAATAACTTACATCATCTTTAAGGTTAGCAAAATTTTTATCATTTTCTTCTATGAACAATTGTGAAGAAATGAGACAAACTGATAAAATAATTGAATTCAAAGAATGGTCACAAAGAAAGTTCTATTTAGGTGGAATTATTAAACACTTCTTATGATACTATATCTGAAAAACATTCTAAAACCTTGATAATGTCAGCATCATATTTTGAAATTATACACCTGCTTATCACATAAACTACCTTACAATTTCCTTGCAAAGTAGTTTCAGATATTAGCAATATTCTTTAGTAAGTGAAGGTTCAGCTACTGAACAAAAATGCTAATGCAGATCATTTTGAAAACAGCTTCTGCTTTAAAATATTGCTTCCTTTCTCTTTTGCAGAATCATATGTATGTAAGACATAAATAATTTCTTATCCCTTTAACAATAATTCCCTGATAGTAATTTCCTACAGAAACATAAATAAGGATTATTATGAAGCATTTAAAACCTCAGAAACACTTACATTCTAATTTTGAATATATTTCAAACACCAAACTAACTTTCCAAAATCACTTTAAGAAACTGTCTTCCCATTATTGCACAATGACTCTAAAATAAGATCTTTTCTTCTTTGCTCAGCTATGGCAGGTGCCAACTTTGGGACCCAGAAACGCATCAGAGGTTTCCGCAGCCCTTCTAAAGCTTCTAAACTGGCATCCTGCAAAACCTCCTCTAAATTTATTATGCTCTTTGTTATAGCTCCGTGATGACAAATAAGCAACAAACATAGCTATGGGCAATATACAGTGACAAACTGCAGAGCTATTTTACTTTCGTTTAAGAGTTCACTGTTATTGCCACCAATACTCAGGGTATGCACAAAATGGACCCAGGGTATGGAAAGTCCTTAATTTTGTTACTTCCAAAAGAGCACACACAGGTCTCTAGATAAGCAGTCAAAATTTTATACGTATAAACAAGCCCAGGGATGAGCTATGCAAAGGTCTTTACAGTGAAAACACGAAAACTCACAGTGTAGCTGTGCACACTGGAGTCGGAAAACCAACACACAACCAACGCAGCTTCTGCACACACGTTTCGCAGCACAAACTTTAGTGTCCAGTGGGGAGCCGTAACTTTGAAATACTAACAGATAACCGCTTTTCAATCAATTTTCCTGTTACTTGGAGGTGCCTGTTACTTTTGGTTTTCAGGGCTGTGTTTTGAAACACAACAGCAAGGGGGACAAAAGCAATTAGAGAAACACAGCAGCCTGCTCTTCAGCCGAGCGGCTCAGATGTCAAAACGGTTAGATTCATTTTACCAAACATCTTTCTAGAAAAGAAGACGCGCTCCTTTCCAGGCCAAGTGTCGTGCGCAAGGATACGAACAGAAAAATGAACACTTCAACCTACAGACCGGTGTCTGATCCCTTTATATAGCCCACTGGCGCATTCAAATTGCCTGAGCTTGGAGGTTACACATCCCAGAATGTACTGAGCTTGTCGGTGTTTGGAAAATTAAATTTAGAAAAATACATTCTTCCACAGTTCCTTAAGTTACTAAGACATTTAGGGATTAAGAGACTCCGCACAGAGAGAAGGGTGTCAGTTGGGCCCCGCGGCGCTGCTCCTCCGCCGCACACCGTCCTTCCTTCCTTGCTGTGCACGGTCCTCTCCTTCTCCCATCACGGAAAGGCCTACGGAGGAGCCCCGCGGGAAGCCTGGCTGCGGGGAGTCCCGGAGGCTGCGAGGAGGAGGCGGCTCCGGAGGAGCGCGGCAAAAGCAAAATTAGAGCGCACTGAACCCAATTACCTTCGCAGATCAACATTAGAAGTGCAAGACTAAAATGAGAAGAGAAGTTTCTTTAGGAGAAAAATCTGGAAACCTGGGACCAGAGAGTCCAGAACTCACGGGTGTTTTTTTTTTTTTTTTTTAAGTATCTTAAAAGATGTGCCAGGGGAGGAGGGGAAACAAAAACAAAACCCCAAACCCAGAGCCTTAACCTGGCCCGTGTCACAGCGCAAGCCGCTGGCCCTCTGCAAAAGCCCATTTCAGATTTTGGATGCCGCGGCCCCTGGCTCCATACAGGCTTAAGGCACCACGTTACTTCTCCCTCTAATTGGGCTGTTGACACATTTAAGTTTAAGCAGGAGCATAATGTTTCCAAGATAGCTGTTTAGGAACAGGGAAATGAAGGCCCAGGGCACTGACAACATGAGCTAGGCACACTATCCAGACATCAAATAAAAATAATTGAAGCATATAGAATGCAGAAGGGAAGCTAAGGGCATAAGAAACCAGCTCACCAAAAATCCCCTTAAAAGTTCAAAATTGCCAGTCCCGTAGGGTAGCTAACAAAAATACCTGACAAAAATACCCGACTGCCTCAAATACAGGGCAACACAACCTTACAAAAGAAAAAGCAGCAGCCAGCTCTTTTCACATTTGTTGCATGCTCACAGCATGGTCTCCCCTCAGAAATTCCCCCTGAGCCTCCCTGCCCTGGGGGCAGGATGGGCCTGGACAGGTCCCAGCCCCGTCCCCCTTGGCGCTGCCAAGGCCGGTTCCTCACGGGCTCCGGCCACCACACGGATGCGGCAGGCACCCGGTGCCGCTGCCGGATGCCCGTGAGCTGGATCCTGAACCGGGATCCTGCGGGATGCGGAAATCTGGATGCTGGCAGATTCGCGGCAGCAGGGCCTCTGCAGAAGGCAGCAGAGGGTGCGTGTGGAAGGCAACCTCCAAGAGAAACACCCGCACTGCGCGTCAGAGCGTAACCACCTTGCACCAGAGTGTCACAGGAAAACCCCCAAAACCTTAACAAGCAGCTTACATTCACAGTACTTTCACGGCAAGCGTTAGCATAGAAAAACTTGGGCAGTAGCTGAAAGATTAAAAAAAAAAAAGCAAAAAGAAGATGACTTCCTATAAATTACTACCTGTAATTACTCATGAGTGTTCCACAGACTACTAACATTTTAGGAATTCCTGTGGAAGCAATATATTACATACTCTAAAACATTTATCCTTCGGACTGAAGATCTCATTCTGTCTGGGAGTTTGAAGGAAGTAAGCGGCAATCAGTGAAAGAAAACCTTCTCTGGGGGCTAGTTAGAAGGGAGATTATTTGTAATGAAACAAACAAAAAATAACCCTATCTCCTGACGCTTTACGGCAAAATAAACAGGGTTCACCTCTCAGACACAGAAAGGACAGAGTTCTCTTTTTCCCCTTCGGAGAGGGCACAAGG
>NW_010586207.1:151761-163812 GCF_000705375.1 Tinamus guttatus | reverse complement strand
TCTCATAAGGATTAAAGCCAGAAAGCCACTCTAGATCACGGATTAAACTGACGAGGTAATCAGTACATCTGCTCTGACACCAAGGCATTACACCACGAGGCATTTCCACAGGCGGCTTGGGAAGACTCAAAGAGACTTCAACAAAGGAGGGGGAAAAATCATCAGGTGCAGTGAGAAGAGACAGTCTCATGAAATAGAACTGTACAAGCGATGCGTGTTTTGCTCCAGACTCAAATGCTAAGGCAAGTTTTTATAAAGAGACTGTAAATCTGTCTGCTTTCTATTTCAGGTAGTAGCAAGGATTCTGTGGTAAAATCAAAAATGACATACGAGTATTATTACAGTTGCTTACAAAGCACACAATCTCAGGCAATTTTAAACATTGCAACAATATGGAAATCATGTCAAAACCATCCTGTAATCTTGGCCTTCCTATAAAATAGATTGAACAAAATATCTTAATAAAATCCAGTGCAATTAACTGTTCAGCAAGCAAATCAAAGAAATTACCTTAAAAAAAAAACAGGATTCCCACTATCATTCTAATCCAATAAAATTATCCACAAAAGTCCTGACTCATTAGCAAATTTTGCCTCTCAAACATCTTTTTTTTATATGGAATAATTGAAGCTTCACAGCTACAAAATGTTATTTTTGTAACAGAAACGTAGTTTCAGTACAAAACAAGATTTTGCATTACTGTTTTGCATTGCCATTGTTTCTTCCCATTGGAAATCCATGATGACATGTCAACATTATTTCTACCAGGCAAGCACAGGTCTGATGAATGATACACGTGACCTTGCCTCAGGAAAAAAGGGAGATGAAATCCTAAATCCCATCTCTCTACCCCACAACTTTCTCACGTTCCTCTTTGCATTTTCTGTATTTTTCAAACCCAGCATTAGCCCCCACAAGCTGGCTTTGCAGTTGGTGCAAGCAGCCGCATGGCACGAAACTGAATTTTCTAAATGTGTGAGTACGGTTTGGTGCAGTTAAAAGAGAAGGAAAAAAATACATACTATACACAAAAAGCAAACAAATGAATGGTAGTAAGAGAAAGAAATAGAAGTTGTGGTTTCTTTGTTGGTGTTGTTTGTAAGCCCCAGTGTTAATGGGAATGTGCTTCCTGCAACAAGGTGGGGTTCAGTGCTGCAGGGAGCAGTTCTGGTTGCACCAGTTATGCAATCAGGAGAATTTACAGAAGAAAAAGAAATCTGGTCTAACCTGCTCTCCTAATCAAGAAAGAGCAGCAGACTATTTGCAAAGACTCTGTTCAGCCTCTTCCCACCCCGGACAAAGAGACCACCTGCCTCAGCAGCTATGTAAAAAGCCCAGGTATTTACAAGCAAACAGTGTGTTCCCCTTGTCAAAGGAGTTCTCCGTAAATCTGATATTCCCCAAAAAGTTCAAAACAGCAGCATAAATCAAGCGGGCCACACACCACTGAAGGCGACCGCCGGGCTCACAGAAACAGGGTCCTGGTTACATTTTAACAGGCTGGAGCTCAGCGAGGAACAGCTATGAAGAGAACCTGAACCTGAATAAGAGAGGCCAGGATGGAAACACAAGTCCCTAACACCAAGGAGCTCCCCCCAGTTAAAAACATACAGAATTACAGGAGAAAGACTAACAGAATGGCTGCCATTATTTGGGGGTGTTTCGGTAATCTCTATCACTGCACTGTAGCGGACGATGTGAAATGGCAGGTTTGGTCTATTCCTGATGTTGATGCGCGTTCCCAGCACTAACACAGCATCAAACTCGGTGCTTTTGTGGGTTCATGCAGAGCGTGAGGGCCGAACCCACCGTGCGTGTCCCAGGCAGTGCCTCAGATCCCAGAGGGAAGCACAGGGCCGCGCGGGAAGCACGCGCCGCCGCCGCCGTCCGCGCCGTGTGGGTAAGGGCTACAGCAGCTAATTCTGACAAAGCAGCAGCTGAAAGCAGCATGGAGACGCGGCAGAAATACTGAAGGAAGAAGGGTACAGATTGATCAGAAAAGCAACACTACTTCCCAAGCCTTCCTTTTGCAGATGCCACTTCAGCAGACACTAAACGCCTGTTGTGCCCAACGCGCACATCTGCTCCCAAAAAAACGCGCGCCGGTATCTGACCCCAGAGCTCGCAGGAAGGCAGCGGCAGCTGCAGCCTTGTTTCCAAAATCAAAACGTGGCCCCATCCACATCCGGACAATACAAACAAACCAGGCAATATCAGAGACGAAGGCTGCTCGTCATGTTTACGTGTGTTCATGGAGCAGGGAGGCAGGAAGGCAGCTAGCAGTTTAAGGGTTTTTAGGGCCCATGCCAACTGGTTTCGAGGCTAATCGCACAACAGCAATTTCCAAAGATGCTGAGAGAGGCAGGATGTTCACCAGCTCTGCCTGCACTGGCTTTCCACGCCATGCACGGAGCTTTTTAAAAATACATACGCTACCACTTACACGCGCAGACTGCCCAAGTCTAACCGCGAGGCCACCACGCTGAAAAGGGGCATCAAACGTGCCTGCAGCGCTGCACTTCCCTGTAATGGCCACGATCCGTCTCCACGGCATGATGAGCCCCTGGGACCATGGAGAAGCTCTCCCTCTTTTCCACCAGAGCTTGAAACACCTCTATGTGTAACGGAGAGATGCGTGGGGAGGGGGGTGCTGCAGCAGGCGGGTGCTGTTTGGAACGGACTGGGCGGGGGTGCCACTCTCTTGTTCTAATTTCCTCTTCTGCACATCAGAGAGCTCCACAGGATCCGCTGCGGCCTTTCTGGATGGCTCCGAACGCCGCCGCAGCAATATGCGTAGGCCCGGACAGAACCGCATTGAACCTACTACTATTCACTGTGTTGAAGTTACTACTATTTACTTAGTTACAACTATTTTGAAACACTCTGGCACATACGTCAGGGGTCTTTACTCCCCACAGAGTATATTAAAAAAAAAAAAAATAGTGCCTGCTATAGAGCCATTCTTTCCTCTTCAAAAGGAGCATGGATGGCACTCTAGAAGTCTTCAGCAATCCTAAAACACAGCTCCAAAAAATGACGCAAAGAAAGAGGGCTGCAAAATCCTTTTAGTCATCTCTGAACACCTCTGATAAAACAACACTGAAAACAAACAAACACACACACACACACACACCTGGGAGAAAAATTGTAATCCTAATTCTGCTCTAAGTAGAGAAGCAGAAGTTACTGGAGGCTAATATGAATATCTATTTTTTCTAAGCTGAAACAAATCCAATTTTTTTTTTTGCAGCCCCCAGATTTCTCCATAAAACAGCAGTGCTCAGAAGGATGTAAATGAGGACTCATTTCTCTATATTTTCCTATACACTAAATGCACACATAGATACTCCAAGTGTCAACATATAAGACAGAGATAATTCAGACACTTGAAAACATCCTCTTCTAAAAAAGATTAATTGGCTTTAAAACAATTTAATTCAGCTTTGAAGATGCAACTTTTATTAGCAACCAGCAGATGGCAGACGCAGAGGCCGCTTGGAGCCTTCAACAAAAGAAAGCTCTCAAACAAGGCACGCATTAAAAGGGAACGATTTTAATGCCTACTTTTTCTTCTCCCTCAGTGGCTTCTTTTCTCCTTCCTTCCAAGCAATGAGTACTATTTTGTGCCAATCAGCCCAAGCCAAGTTTCAAACAATTTTAGCAGACGGCACATCGCTGGAGAACACGTTTTCTCAGTTTTCTCAAATGGCACCCCTACTCCATCTCGCAGCTCAAGGCTTCCGTGTTACGGATATCGCTGGAGCAGCAGTTTCCTTCTGGATTGCACAGTCGCAATTCACCGTCAGCCACCAAAAACGTTCTCTGTGGTGACCTCTGCTTCAGGTCAGGAAGTGGACATATAGCTACACCGAGGCTGAATTTCCCCTCGGGATTTGAACTTGTGGTATTCTGGGGCTGCGAAAATAAGTGGGCTACAGGAGAGGCAGAGGGATGTGCTGCGCCTTGCAACATGGCAGCATTTGCAAGCTGGAGGAAAGGGAAAGAATTTTAACAATCTGGAGTAAAAGTAGCCTGTTTGGGAAGCGAAAAATATTTCAGTTCTCAGCACGCTTCGTTTTTAAAACCGGATATCCTATCTCAGAGAAAGAACACGAAAACGCGCGTGCCAGCAGCGCCCATTCAAGAGGGCTTAGGAGCAGACTCGGCACCACGCGGCGTTTCCGCGCTGCGGGGACGGGGTCACCGCTTCGCGCTGTGTCACAAGGGCAGAACGGGGCCCGTTACGGGAGCGCTGCCTGCGGCTCCGCTGCGCCGGGCGAGGCGCCGCTCGGCCTCCCTCCGCGCCCTGCTCCGCGCGCGCTCCTCCTGCAGAATAGGGAAGGCTTCCTCCCCTGCCCCCTCCTCGTCAGTGACACCTGCAAATCACTAATCCGGTTGCCATTTATTTCCATATGTCAAATTACAATCTTAACTTGTGCAAAGCAACATAATAGTAATGATTAAGCCAATTACATCACAACGCAGCTTAAAACTACACACAAAGGCAGGATTAAAGCTCGCTCCCAAATAAGAGAGGCCGGCTCTTGGTGGAGCTCCCCCACTGTGGGAACATAAGTGTCTCTTTTCCTGTTGCACAAAGTTGTGAGCCTCCTGACATGTAGCTGCTGGACTGCCATTAACAAACGTATTCATACGAGCGCTGCCCTGGGCTGGGCTCCCTGCACTCGCCGCGAGCGCGCTGCCACGGGCTGGCGGCGCCCTCCATCCGCGTCCGCGTCCGCGTGGGGCGCGAGGACGAGGTGATCTCAGCCTCCGCCCCGCGCTATGTGGGTCAGGTACTGCCGGCAGCAAAAGCCTTGGGGACAGGGAGGGAAAGAAAAGGAGAGTAACCCGAGCGCTGAGATTAAAAAAAAAGTCAAGCATCTCGGTCTCTAGATAGGGCCGGCTCCCATTTTTAACCTGTCTGGGGGACACGCTGCAGCATTCTGCACCGTAATTGCAACCGATGCCAATATGAGGCTCAAACGACAATAAAATGTGGGTTAAATCTTTATATAATAACCAACCTTTCAGACTAAGATTTTCAATTCTACCTAAGGGATTAAAGCGTTCTAATGGAAATTGAGCATCTAAATCCCTTAGGAGGATTTAAAAAACTCAGACACGGTTATTTTTATTTGTTCGCTGCTGTGGTGTTAAAATCAGCACCATTCAAAGTGGTTAAATCTTTTACCTTTTATTTCTGTTTTGTGCACCTTACCATTCTTTTTTTTTTCTCCCCCCTCTTTCTTTTTCACATATTTGTATCTCTCCTTATTTTCTCTACCATCTGGGAGCACTGGGCCCATCTGCTAAAATATATCTTCCTATTCCAGCTAAAATCAACACAAATTAAATTGGTACTGTTAGTATTTTACATGTCATCATTAGGCTTTAATAAAATTAATGGGACCGAAGGAGTTTCCAGCTCTTAAATACATTGTTTTGCACTGACTGCAGACTCGGGCAGATACCATTGCATCCACTCATTCTCATGTTGTCTTAGTCTCTTGGCAACTCTGGTTCGAAGGAAACTTATTTATAAGCCTAAGTTTATACTCAGTAGAGCCTGAAAGAACCAGGCAGAATTGCTAAGTCTGCCCCTCATCACCTACCAGCTGCTCATGATTTGCTGGGCCATCGTTTGCCTTACACCTCTGCATATACAAGCATGCACATGCCGCAACCATTTTAAATACTGAAAATGTAAGACCAGTCAAAAGCCTATTTTTTTTTAAGAGACCAACATGACACACACATGCATATATAAATTAAATTGAATGCCACTTGTACAAGCTTCAAAAATGCTGTTACAACACACTAATAGCTTCCCCTTTCTATTAGCTGCCCAGAAAGCTCAATGTTTTTGTTTCTGACCATTCAATCAAAAGGAAGGCCTGGACATAACACTGTCAAAATGTATACATCTTTATAGTTATCAGAAAAAAACTCTTATTTAAATTTAACTGAAAAAACGCTTACACTTTAATGAATCATTAAACAGTAGTGGTCTCACATATATATGCACGAAATAAAGAAAAATGGTGATGTTCATATTAAAAATGGCATCTTTACTCCAACAGATGCCTTGTATTCTACCTTTGTTTTGGAGAAAATCTTTCTTGTTAAAAAGCAGCGTGGAAGAAACACTTTGAAGAACTGTTACTAAGGATGTGCAATTTGTATCTGTTCTAAGCTTAAGGATTAAAGATAAGATCTGGAAGCTTTATAACTTCCATCTACCTATCCCCTGATTTATTTTTGACAAGGCGAAACAGCAGCTTTGGTTTTTATTTCCCTTCTAACTTAAAGATTGTTTTGTCCAAATCCATATGCAGAGCTTGCCCCCAAAGGACTCTGCAGCCGATTCCTTCCTGTGCTTGTCAGCCCAGACCCCAGGATTGAAGGGAAGGGCGAAACGTCCAGGTCTCCACTCTGTGGGCAACAGCTCCGGGGCAAGGGAACGCCGCTCTGCCGTCCCACGCGTGTCCCTTCCCAGGGAAACGGAGCCTCTCGTGGCCAGGGGGGCTACTCACCACCAGACTGACGGGGATTTAAAACGAAAGAACATTATAAGGTCTTCCAGCATTTATAAATGCTTTTTTCTTACAGCAGAGTTGCTACAGGAAACGCAGCCTGTAAGACGAGGCAATAAATGCCCAAGGACAGGTGGAAGGGACAGGGCCCGCAGAGGGGCCGCTCCTGCAGCAACCCGAGGGGCACGTGCGGCGCCCGCGATTGCAAAGACAGCGCCGGGAACTCGCCTGAGACCCCCAAGGAAATGCAAGGCGCAAACGGGTAGCGGGGCTAGCACTGCGTGCTGCAGCAAGGTTCAACTCTTCCCATCTCTACAGTCTCGCAAATTTTCCTGTTTTAAGAAAGACTAAGATTTGTTTGTCATTGAGACAAGCAACAGAGGAAGCATTCTTTAAGGAGGAAAGGGAAAAAAAATATTTCATAAGAAGCCTATAATAGGTACCTAAAACAAATCCTGCGATTAACACACATGGGGTGAAATTTTCTTCTGTCTTTTTTTTTCCCAACAGATAATTCCCCTAAACAGATATTCCCCTAAATATAGATATTTTATTATAATGTAAGACTACTTTCTAAGAAAGTAGTTTCACCTTGCAAGTTTAGCCATAAAAAACAGTAAGAAGTAGTAAGAAGCCTCCTTTCACAGTGTTTTAGTTGTGAGAGCTATTGGCTACAATAATCTTCAGTAATATTTCTGTTTACCCAGCTAGTCTGAAGGATTATGGAGATCAGTTCACAAGAGCTGACCCTCCAGGTTTATTAAATATTCAGTGAATATTCTGTATGCATGCTGGGTATTAAATAAAAAATGGAAAATACTGCAGACTACCATATGTTAAATACTTCGAGTAATACTAGAGTAGTTCTATTTATTTTTTGATAATTGATTTAAATCAGTATCGGGTATCACAACATAAAACATACAAAAAGGACACAACTGTAAGGTCTGGAAGCATGAACACTTAGGTGACGTTTTGTTTGTTTGTTTATGGAATTCTAAATAAATATTCCAAATGCATACCATCTTTTCTTGATCTTTTTCACATTGGTAAGTAATGACACTGCTACCTTCTCACCTGCAGTGGTATCACTGCATGTGGGCTCTCAGCAGGAGGAAATTCTTCACCGCCATGATTCAGCCAAGTGTTCCTCCACTCTCCTGCTTCCCCTCCCCATCCACTCTCTTTTCTCAGCTAACTAGATCTAGCCTACACACAATCTGCCTTGCCTAAAATCATCTGCTATTAGTGCTCAATTAAAAACCACGGTCAACACCAGAAGGTTCACAGGCCAAAAAACGTCGAGCGATAATTAGGATATACCCCGTTTGTTTTGCACAGCAGGCCTGAAGCGATCTCTCCAACACGTATGCTCTCCTGCCATACATGGGTCTACAGTTGAACACAGGGTGATGCAGCTGTTTAGTGTATTGCTTTCTACTTGACATGTACTGTGAAAAAGGATCATAAACAAAGTGGCTTACTCAACAGATTGCAAAGCAGATAATGACGAGGATTTTTAATCTGCAAGTCTGGGAAATAAGAACAAATCCAACACTTTGGCAACTCCAAACTTAAAAGTCATTAGAAAGCTGAAATTCCACTTTTCCACCTGGGCTTCCCTAACTAAAATTGGCTTAAATAATTTATATGAAATGACACGACTAAAACAGCCTATATGCCGTTCTCGAATACCACATATGAGGGAAAATTCTCTGAATTGCTGGACATATGTCACAGAGGCCTCTACTCTCAGCCTGAAAGTTACCTTCTGCTGTGACTCCACACCCAATAATTTAAAATTATGGGACCTCGATAACGAAACTGCATCAAACTACACACCTTGTGTCCAAATGTAGCATCCTCCGAGGCCAAGACTTCAACCTGAAAGTATAAGGAGAAAGATCATTTCAAACGTAGCCACCACCACCGACCTCTCCTGAGCACAGCACCACAGTCCAAGCAAGGGGAATTCCACAGGCGAGGACGCAGACTGGGTCGGCCCTAACTAGCCCTAACTGGTGGCCGACAGCAGACACTCGACGCAGGAAGACCCTTCAAGGCTCACACGACATCTCTCAACCTAAACCAGGCGAGGAACACCTGGAACACCTTTTGGTGTCCCAAAACTTAATGCCCAACAGCTGGAACCTTGTTTTCCATAGACAGTCTGGCCACAACAAAAAGCAGCCTGAGGACCACCAGAATCACCAGCCATGGCAACTCCCCATTAAAAAGCGAGGAACAATCCAAGCTCTTCCCCTCCTGTTTTCTTCCACCTAGTCAGCTGATCATTCCTGCACCAGCATGGAGCGCAACAGCTAAATCTGGGCACTGGGCAGCACGAGGGCTCCCGCACAAGCCTGCCCTGCCTGGCGCCCGCTGAGCTCCCTCGGAGCCTGGGAGCGCGGGGAAGACGGGCTCCCCACCAAGGCTGCGGCCACCGGGCTGCGAGACGCAGCGAGCGCCGCGAGGCCGGGGAAGAGGCGAGTGCTGAGCGCTCCAGCCGAGCTCCGCATCAAACTCCTCGCTGGTCGCTGCCACAAAGCCCACAGCTCGAAGCGCTGATACGCATTAATCTGGGGCAACGGCTACAGAGGCAGGAAAGCAGGCGCGCTGATTTTTCATTAGTCTCCTTAAAAATGCTTCACACTTCAGCACCTTTTGCCTGAGAACCTCAGTGCATTATGATTTCTAATTAATTAAGCTTCCCAATAGTCCGGTGAATTAGGAAACATCATCATCTCGATAAACAGAAGAACAAGGCAGAGAAAGGTTAACTAATCTCCTAGTAACCACGTGCCAAGTCTGGGACACACTCAAGAAAAGCAGCCCGGATTTCTACTCCCAGGCTCATAGTTTAGCAAGTAGGAAATTCTCTACTTCTGATTTACATCCTATTTTAAACGCCTACTGCTGCATTATAATTTACATAACTAGTATAACTATAACTAATGTATCTAATCTCCAGTTTAACTTAAGAAGAGTGAAGGATTTAAAGCAAATCAAGGGGAGGAAAAAAATGAATGTCAAGTTTCAGCCTGAAGCACATTATACTGCCAGAGTTATAAACCCTTGAACAAGAGGGTTGATAATGGAAAGGCTGATAAACTAACAATGATGGCAGCACTTAAATATATTTATGTCATGATCTAGCAACATATGGTATCTCTTCATCTCTAAATTAAAAAAGGGGTGAGAAAAAGGGAGGGAGAATAAAGGATTTATAGGAACTAGGGATAAAAGTAGAAAAGGAACCTCATGTTACCTAATTGTGACCTGTCCAGCTGATTAGGAATGGCACTCGGAGGCTACAAAATGGGATCTCATTCAATAGGAGGCAGGAAAAAAATCCAAGTAAATAAAATCAATCTGAAGTGATATGTATTACTACTTATATTAAGCTTCTAATCCTTTAGGCACTTTATAAATATTAAACAATCAGTCCTGGTGAGACTGATAAATATCCATAATATATTTTACAGATGAAGAAACAGACAGAGGGGTTAAGTGACTTGCCCAAGGCCAAAAAGGGAATAATCAGAGGCCGGACTGGAAACAACAGCGCAGTCTCCTAGCCACATACTTGGGCAGCTTCTGAAAAAGGTAATTCCCATATCAGAGGCAGCCCGGCGAGGGTTAACGTGGCACCCATCTACACTGGGAAGAGCCACGTGCACTTGGCTCATTGCTCTGGCATAGCACCCACGCTACAAAACAAGGGCAAGCTGGTTTAAAACTAGCTCAGTTTTTCCTGCACCGCTTTATGCCGTCCATGCAGCCCAGCGGCTGCCCCAGAGCCTCCAGAACCCGCGCCGATGCCCCGGGCGGCTCCGCTGCCCCTTCCTCCTCTGCTCCGCAGCCCCAGCAGGGCCGAGGGGCTTTGGGCCCCCTCCTCCTCCTCCTGCTCGGGCAGGCCCCACCTGTGGAGAGGCCCCCGCTCCATGCGGGAGCCTCGGCTGCGCCGCGGTGCGGGATCGGCTGCCGCGGCGGCCCCCGCGCTCCCTGCGGAAGGAGGCGATCCTGATCGCCCGCGTCTCGGGACTGCAGCCAGCCCCGCTGCAAAACGCAGGTCTCTGTCTCTTCACACAGAGGGCAGGAACAACAAATCATGACATTGAACAGTTGGGGGAAAAAAAAGCATTATGCAATATATTCTTAGTCTCTTTTACAAACAGAAGTATTTCCTTTTACATACAGAAATGCAAGGCTCACACAGACAATAAAGCAGCTCAGCGTGCAGCTATTGGTGTAGATGATAATTCTAATCAGAAATGTTCATTGAACAGGCCTGATAAAACCACTTGTGATTTTCCAGGCGCGATCACACCACTTCTGTGATAAAATACTTGTCTTCATGATGAGGATGATGCAACAGAACACCCTCTGGATTCCTTGTTACTGCTGCACCACTGTGTTAGTCCATCCGTGTTTGCTTTTCACCTCTGTGTATGAAACGCAGTTAAGATCAGGAAGAGGCGAGTAACTGCTGACGCTGTAAGACATACAGTATAAAGTACTGAGACAAGATATGGGACAAGGGCAGGTTTTCCTCACGCTGAGTTCAAAAAAAGAGAAAAAAAAAAAAAAAAGGAAAAAGAAAAGCATTACAACCTAGCCTGAGAGGACTCCCCTCTAGTGGGAATGAGAGTGTACTTCAATCAGCACCCACATAATCCCTCCAAGAAGAGGAAATGGGGCAAGCATCATCTTTCTTTTAATCCTCACCAAAATACATCATTTCATTTCCAACACGAAAAGTAAACTAGAGATTCATTCTCAACATAGAGATAAATTAGGAGCTTCTCATTATGTACTTATTTGTGGCAGTTAACCATTTCCTATTTTAATCGCTTGTTCTGAGCACAAATGCAAATGTGTTATCTTGGAGGGAGGCGGGGTGTCTTTTACAGCGAAAAAATCAGTGCGTCATTAAAAACAAAAACAGACTTGGTTCTTAAATGAGCCACCGTTGACTTCATATGCCCAGAGCAGATAGAGTAGCTTCTCCCAGGTACTGGGCTGAGCCTCTGCTCAGGGTCCTCCTCCACTTCAGTCTGCTTTCCAGTCCTCAGAGCATATTCGCATGCTCAAATCGGCCTACCTGTCCCGCATTTTATTTATACCTAAAAGCAACTTTTAACAGGTGCCTTCTTCAGCCTACCTGAAGAGCCACAGGGCCTTTCTGCTTTTAAGGGAGCAGAGCCAGGCTGCGGCACCCCGTGCTGCTGCAGCACGCTGCCACCGTCACCCGTCACCGCCTCGGACGGGCAGCGGGCCGAGCGCGGCCGCAGGACGGCGCCAAGGGGGCCATTCCCAGCGCGCGGCCGCAGGAAGCGCCCACCTCCCACGGCACAACCTGGGCTGAAACGGGCCAGCTCGGGCGGCTGTAGCGGGGAGCGCTACGGCTCAGGTACTGCTCCAGAAGGTCCTCACTGAACAAGGGCTGGAATTTTTAATTCAATTACAGGATGGAAAAACATTCATCGACTCCCCATTATCCTGTAGGATCCCT